>QTSX02000718.1:857008-871825 GCA_014839935.2 Entomophthora muscae | reverse complement strand
AAAGCAAAAAAACCAATATGTATAACATTTGCAACTTAAAAAATAATTAGAAATGAAGAAAAATGATTTAAGTATAAAGAAGTTACTATTGTCAGAATCTATCAAGGAAATTTGAAATCAATTGGCCTATATGAAAAGTTTTATAAGCATTAAAAAGAAATCTTTTATTAGAGATATAAATAATCTTGATGATAATTCATGTGTTAAAGTAATAGGCTATAAAGAAAACTTCAAAACAGGTGGGGGTCTCCTAGAGATAAATATCTGTTTTTATGAAAAATACCTATTTTTTATTGATACTTGTAATTTTTAAAGAAAAAAATATGTAATATAAGTATAATTGCTTTTCATCTGAAACATTATCTTACAAATCTTTGTTTTTAGGTCATTATTTGATAAATCTGCTTAAAAATAGGTTTAAAAACGTTAAAAATATAAAGTTTGGACTAACAATGATAATAATTTTTTATTGTATGAATCTTCATATTATTTTTTAAAAACAGGTATCTACAGTAGATTTCAAACCTGCTGAGATAAACAAAAAAATTCAGTCTAAAACCAAATACAAGTCAGTCTAAAAAATATCAAAGTGGGTCCAAATATATTGTAATTTTTATAAATTCCTTAATTTTTGATTTTGATTTTAGAACTAGTTGTATACGTTTTTAGACTAAGATTTTACGTTTATCTTAACAGGTTTAAAAACTACTGTATAATTATAAGAATAACAATAAATTAATAAAATTGTAAAGTTTTATAGCAAAAGTATTAATGCAGGTCTTTTTGGTATATTATCTGAAATTTTAAACAAAATTAAAATGAGATGCATATTGCCAAGGCCCGCCCTGCCAAAGGGATTGCCCAGCCAGCGGCTGCAAAAGGGGTCAATCCAGGGTAACAGATCAAAATTGGGCTTAAAATTCCTGCTGCATGTAACAAAAGACCCCAAAAAATAAACTGGGTTTGGCCCAATAAGCCTGCCTCAGCTGACTTTCTAGCAGCTGAAAAAAAGCCAAATGTATCTAATTTGGTCAACTCCCTCTCTGGCCTAAAAAATTATCCCAGTATAAAAACCCCCACTGCCTTCTAAAATAGAGAAATAAACCAGTTTCAGCCCAATCCAGCCCAAAAATCCAGGTAAAAAATTGCAACTAAACTCTTCTATGAAGTTTGAACAAAAAACTTCAAAATAAGTCTCAATCTCCTTCCCAGATTGAGAAGCCCAAGACAAACACATCTAAGATCAACTCATGAAGGCTTGATAACTATTCTTTCAGCATAAAAGCACTATTTCCCTGGCTAACAGTTGTTTTCATTCACTAATAAAAATTGCTATGAACCTTTGATTTAGCCAGCTCATCTCATATTTTCTAGTAGTCACATTCTATCTTAGAACACTATTTCTAATCCAAGATCTTGAAAAGCCTGCTTAAATGACAGTTGTTGATACTTTCACTACCAAAGCTAGTATCAGCCATTTCTTGCATACCAACCCTTTCCTTTCTGATGTTTCAATATATATGAAAGACTTCACACCTGGTTCATAAATATTAACCAACAGTTTTTTTCTACCTTTCATATAAAGATGGCAATCCCAACCCATATTGGTTCATGTTCAGATTGCCACCACTGCTTCTCTGAGTTCACAGGTAGAAAAAACATCTGCATCCAACAGTTTACTCCCAATGTTGTTCCCAGGATATCTAAGCGTGTTCTAATTAATATTGACTGGTCTTGTCAACTTCATAACCCCAAATCTGGGTAAATAAACCCCACTAGGCTATGTAATCTTCTATATTATGAAGTTATTAATGGTATTTCACCCTATCCTGGTATCACAAAGTTTGGTATTAAGATATCTCACTATGATATATGTAGTACTAATTTGATTCATATATAAAATATCATTAATGGTCTTAATTTTGGCTTAACCAAATTTTAGCATATTAATATTGTTGCATAATCACACTTTTTATGTAAAACTACTTTATAAATGCTTATTCTACTTTGATCCAATCTCTAATATTTCAAGAGATAGAACAGTGTTTGTGATTCCATTGCTGGATAATAACCCATAGTTCCTCTTATCAAGCTCTGAACCAGTGCCTTCCTTTTTGAGCTCACATATTAAAACTAGAGACATAAACCTTATTCTGACACTTATCAGATATCACCTTATTTTTGTAGATTCTCACATAATATAATAGGGTCAATAGAATCTTTCTTGAATGTTAACATGATTATTCATGTTGCTCTCTGTTCATTCTGAAGATAAGATAAGGATTATATAAACCTCTCATCTCATTTTTAATAAATAAGTTTTATCTAGATATCTATTTTAAGCCTTCACTTAATTGCTAGTCAGTCCCAGGACAACATGGTTAGTCTCTACCCTTTCTGGGGTTCCTGTCTCATAGGCCTTGTATAAGCTTGAAATCATGATACCTGGCCCTTAACCTACTGCTCTGTTGCCCTGCTAGCCAATCAAGCATGTGAAGAGAGGGCTTCTCCTGACACATAGAATATAAAGAATATGTAAATAGTTTTTGAGAGTTTCAGGAAACCATTTTTGGGTGGCTGATCCATCAGAATCAGGGATAGGGAAGGCTGCATGTTTGGCAGTTAAGGCCTAACATGAAGCAATTTTTGAAAATTTGTGATGGTTTAAAGCTACAAAATTTCTAGAACTTTAGTTGGTCTTGCCAATGTAACTAAATCTACTTGTTTTATGTAAAAAAATACTGCAGACAATACAGTAGAACTGAGCTTGTAAATTGCTACTTTATCAAAAACTGGGTTATGGTCTAGCCAGCGGCTGGAATCTATTCAGATAACTAAGCACTTGCTGATAGCTTTGAGACATCTGTATATTTTTATAATTTTACATCATATACCCTGATCTTTTAGACAGTTTTGGTGTCTACTTGTGCAAGTAAAGCAGTTCTTAATAATTTTTCCTTATATTATTGGCTGTTCTGGATAATTTATCACTACTGGTCCTCCAAAACATGCATAGTGTCCCAGCTACATCCTGCACTCTTTCTGAGATGACCTACTGGCAATCAATGATTGGCTGTTTCCTTGTGCGTCTTTGATAGTGCTGGGAAGGTACATCAGGTTTGGGAGATGCTTACAAATATCCCAAATTTTGTTTTTCTTTCTATGTAAAGCAGAAAGATTGTATTTTTCTTCCTTATTTAGGGTTTAAATCAGAGTGCCTAATTTGGATGACACACCTGAGATTAAAGAATATTAATTTAAGTTAGAAATTGTATGGCACATAATGTGTCAAAGCCCAGGGAGTCCTGACAGGGGTCTATTTCTCTATGGCAATCTTAATAACAAATCAAATCAAATCAAATTGGATTTGAACTTGAGCTTTATTATTGGGCAAGACTAATAATGATCACAGTGTGAAGCAGGGGAGATAGGGTTATTTTATACCCTTTCCAGGATTCTTCTGGATGTTTCTTGACTCTTTTAGGTACTTCTTTGTGGAAGAATTTCTTGGAAGATATAATACCTCATGAACAGTTTCACTCATATTCCAATTGAGAAGATTTGCCTTTGCATGGACCTTCAATCCATGATCTAGAACCTGTACTATTGAGTTTACCTAGTCAGTAGCTTATCATTGAGTGTTTGGACATTTAAATTGGTTCAGGTGTTGATGAGTTATGTTTGGCTTAATCTGGGTGCTCAGTTGACTAATCTTCAAACCTCTTTTGGTTGGGATTGGCAAAACCTTCAGGGCAAACCCAATTAAAATATATTCCACCTTTACATGGATCTTCAATTAATGGTCTACAATTAGTGCAATTGTATTTTTCTCCTCAGTGGCTTTCCAACAAGCATTTGGCCGTTCTGATTGATTCAGGCATTACGGATTTATGCTTGGATTTACTTGCGGTGTTTGTTGACCAGTTCTATGATCCTTATTGGTTTGGATTTGGCGTGTTTTGACAATTGGATCAATTATTGTCCATAAGTCAGGGTCTAGAGCAGCTAGGAACAAGATCAGTATGCCATTTTGAAGGTGTGAATTCAGGCTGTTTTCTTTTAATATAAAGTAGCTAAACCTTATAATAAAATTTTCAGCTCAGGCCCTGAAATAATGACTAATTTAATTTGATATTGAGTCAAATTGTTTTACAGCATAAAATTACAATGCAAATAGGTTATTTGAGCTAAATTATGATATGAGGGCACAATCAACTATCTGCACCTCTCTTGGCTGATAGTAGGGCTGAGGTAATATCTAATCCATAGGGTGGTGAAAACCACATTGGTTTGATCAGCTGGTAATTATATGTTGTATATTTGGTAATAGATATTAATTAACATTGACTATATGGTTTGTAATTGATAATCATTTTAATAAAATAATTGCTATGTAGTGTGCAATCAGCAATTAATATTGATAGCTATTAACTATACAGTGTATATTCAATAAATCTAATAATTATTAAACTAGAAATTATACTGCATATAACAGCAATGGTTTGGGAGTGGTAATTGAACAGATATTTTATGGTCAATTAGCCTAATCTCACACCCATCATAAGATGGCTGCTAACCTGAAAACATAGGACAAAGATTTTCTTACCAAGGATAATGGACTATAAATGTGAATAATAGTATTAATTAAACTCAAGAGAGTAATATACACTATTTTAAATATATTGTTGGTATGGCCCAGGAGAAGATCAGATGCAAATGTGTGCATGGGTTTTGGTGTGGGAAGAGGTTTCATATCAAGTTGATAGGCAGAAAGAAATTTGAATTATTCTTAAACAGACAGGTTTCTGTTATATGCCAAATGCCTTTATGAATAAATCAGGTGAGATATTTAGTGAAGGCCAAGATATCAGCCAAAAGTATTTTTTAGTGGTGTAATCCTTAAATTTGGGCTTCAAATGGTACTCTGTAAAATGCATGTGGCTGTAAAGAGCACCTGGTAGACATAAAACTGCGGGCAGAGAGGATAGTGAGCCAGAATAATATGTTTTCAGATGATAGAAATCTAAGATAAAATGTGGAAACAATTGGGAGAACCAATAGTTCACAACACATTTTTATTTCATAATGGTGATAGAGCCTTGTGTGAGACCTGAGGGTTCATATGTTTCTTCCTTTCCAGGCTTTAATTCTAGTGATTGTGAATCCAAGGGTCAGGAAGCAGGGATTTAGAGAGTGGTCTGCCTAGGCTTTGGGGTAGGACAGGATTTATTATCTGGTTCAAGTAGAAGGTTTTATAACACTTATGTTCTGGTTTAGCATCCTTGAAGATGGCCTGGTATTTGATATCATCTTCATTGGTGATGGTTTCATTGGCTGCTTGGGTTAATGTGAGGCTCTTCATTCTAATGGTCAATAACTTCTTCTTTTCATTGGGCTAGTGGCTACAGGACTCTGTCAGGGCAACCTCTGGGGCATTTGCGGAGGGTTTTATAGCTGAAAGCATTATTGGATCAAATCAAGGAGGATTTGATTCCTAAAAAATTGTGTGGATGTCTGGTCCTTAGGGCGGTTGTCAGGGCCAGCATGCCCTGGACAATCAACTAGCCTCTCTGGAAATAGTACAACCAACTGCGTGAAAAACCTTACCAACTGTCTTCCAGAGGGAAAACCCCCTTTTGAATAAAAAATTACCTGGGATTTGAGAGGTTTACAAGCCTCAAATCCCTGGCATCATATATAATAACAAATTTGGGGTCATTTACTATTAGGAAATGGTACATAAAGAGGGTAATTGTTTGATTGCACAATTGGACGCTCAATTGCTTGCAGGATCTATTAATAGCTACGGCACTTCAGCTTGCTGTGGCTCAAGCAAGGTTCCTGTTATGCCAGCCAATGCCCATCCATCCCCAGGCTTAAGTGACCAAACTTCTGGCAAAATTGCAAGTATTACTTAAATTAATGCCACCAGATCTCAGGTGGCACAGAAGGCTACACATTCACCAGTAAGTATAAATAGTGAGGAGGAAAAGCCCTCCTCACTGTTGACATCATAAAATAAACCTATTTTATGACCAGGACCCATTATTTGATTGCAGAAATTGTTTATTTTTGCACCAATATAATTTTTATGTTTATATCTCTATGTGAATCAACAACATAATATTCTTGTGCCTTTCCCTAACCGCCTGGTCCTGCTCCCATCCCCTTAGTTATGCCAGCTTGCACCCTTGACTTGGAGTTCTACCACCCCCACCACCTGGATCTTTCTCCTGATCATTATAGAGGCCAGATTCCAATAAATATGAAGGATAATCCAGCCACTCCTCCCCTGCCAGATACTCTTCCTGCCCAAGATTTCAGAAAACTAGGGTTAGTATATATTATAGTGTTGGGGCTAGCCAATCAGGTTGTGCCCCACACTAGGATTTGATGTCCTTGGGCCACTGCTGTAAGCTATCTCATTGGGATTTCCCTTTTGTGTACATGACCTTCCATGATTGGCCTGCCTCTCCTGTGGGAGTCCAGTAAGACACTGGTATGGGCCATGGCACCAAACAAAAATTTAAAGAGTTAGTTAATAAGGGCATAGATATAAGGCAAATGTCTATACCTCTGCTTATAAGACTACATCTAAGGAACTTTCACTTTCTAATGCATCATGTGCCCTTGTCCCTGAGTTCAATTTAGGAGATAAAGTCCTCTATTATCAACATTAGATGTTGTAACTGTGCTGTTTTAGCAGAGTTACAAGGGGAATTTTTTTAGAAACTAGATAATATTCTTTATTGAGAGATAATGATTATATAGTTAGTGTGAGTCATGGATAACAGGAACATGATTGTGCTGAACACACAGTTGGATGATGAAGGGTGTGGCTTGATCCTGTTAATGAGTCAAGCGCCAAAACAAGGTATCCATTGTAAGGGATCATAAGTTGTCCATGTTGCTGGATTTGGAAATTCAAGTTGACTTACTAGTCTGGCTTTGAGTGACTGGATAATTGGATTGCGGGTCACACACCTGCTTACTTGGAACCTTTCTGGCGGGTCAACTCTGCTGTTTCAACACCCCCCCAACTGAAGGTTGGCCTCCTCTGGGGGAAGGTTGTCAGGGAGGTTGTTGGGAGCCCGGGCACCATACTGTACTAACTGTTGTTCTGTGGCGGGTAGGACAGTCTCACATTGTTTCTGTCTTGCCTTGCAGGGTCTCAGGCAATCATGATGGAGGACCTTGTCTTGTTTACGTTTCCTAAGTCCTTGCACAAAGTAATTGTTATTGTTGTTTACCTTTAGAATGATTGCTGTTCCTACTTTCTTGGGTTGTAATTTGCTTCTGTTGAAGTTCATGACCCAAACTTTATCACCAACCTCATGTCTGTTTTGGATGGAGAAAAATGTCTTTTGCAAACGCTTTTCTTCCCTTTCTGATTGATTGCTGTTGGCTTGCATGACCTGGGGGTCTGAGCATGGTAGAACTTTGCTTGGTATTTCCAGCCTGGGCCCTGATAATGCTTGGATGATGTTGGGCTGTGTGCCGTAATCTAACTCAAAGGGGCTTTTCTCAGTGGATCTGTTCACACAAGTCCAGCATACAAGCAATGCAGTTGATAGCTGCTTGTACCATTCCTCAGGTCTCCCAGCGGTGAGCTTGGCCAAGGCTTGCACAAGGCTGCCATTTAGCCGCTTCACACGTCCATTGGCCTGAAGATGGTAAGGTATTATCACCGTGTGCTGGACCTCATTCTTGGTGAGGCATACATTGGTATCTTCAGAGGTCAATTATTTGCCTCTGTTAGTTATAAGGAGTTATGTCTTTCCAAACTTGCTGATGATTTCCTTCCTTATGAACCGCCACACGTCATTGCCTGTATGTGTTTTTACTGCTTGTGCCACTGGCCATTGTGTGGCAAAGTCTATTGCAGTAATGATGTACTTCTTCTAATTATGCTTCCCTGGAATGGGGCCCACAATGTATAGGGCCCAACCCTTAGAGGGTAGTTGAGTACAGATAGGTAGTACTGACTTAGGTGGGGTTTTGCTTTTTGAAAATTTCTCACATACTTTGCATTTGCCCAAGACTTCCTGAACGTCTTGATACAGGGTTGGTCACAATGATTTGTGTTTAAGAAAATCATAGAGGTTGCAGCTTTTTCTGTGCCCTAGGTATCTATGGTAACGTAGGATTGTGTCAACTTGCTGGTGTGTGGTTACATAAGGAATAGTGGTTCTGTCAGACATTTTTTGATGTAGGGTCCCATACACGTCTGCAAATAAGTGTTTGTTATTAATGACTGTTTCCTTTGTTATGTCTGTGGTGCCAGGGGGGAAGCCCTTGTTCTTTTTCCAAAGTACCAAGAGGGACCAGTCTGGTTCAAGCCCATTATCTTCTCTTATGGCTTTGATGTACAGGCGCAAGAGTGTGTCTGCCATGGTAAGTTCTGGACCAGGCTTGTACTGTATGAGCATATTGAATCTCTCCAGGAGTTCCATCCAGCAGGCCTGACGACAGGATAGATTTGCTTTGGTTTTGAAATATATGAGCAACTTGTGGTCCATCAGGGCTATGAATTCCTTTTGTCATTCTAAGTAACAACGTCATTTGACCAAACAATGTACAATGGTCAGCAATTCTTTGTTGTGTATGGAGTATTGACAATCATTGTCTGAGTTTGCGCAATTTTTAAGCTACAGGCAGGAAGTTGCCATTGCTGTTCTTGATGCGTAGAACCCCTCCAATGGATGTGTTGGGGGCGTCTGTTTCCATTTGATACTCCCTATTGTGTTTGGGTAGTGTAAGATAGGCGCAGTGGTGGGGTTTTCCTTAAGACGTTTGAAGCAAAGGTCACATTATGGGTTCCATACAAATTTGGATTTGGTGCCAGTTATGGCAGACAGAGGTGCAGTCAGGACACCACAATTGGGGATAAACTGCCACATGTAGGCAACCATTCTCAGTAATGTGTGGAGCTCTGAATTGTCTTTGGGAGGTGGAATCTTACAGATAGCTTGAATTTTCTGGTTATAGGTTTAATGCCATCCTTTGAGACCACATGTCCCAGGAAGGGTAACTTCTCACAGAAGAACTGGCATTTGGAGGGCTTGGCTAGCAGCTTGTGTTGCGCCAAGATAGCAAAGACTGCCTCTAAGTCCTTGTGGTGATGTTTTATCAAAGGGCTATAGACAATAATGTTGTCTAGGTAGACTAAGGCGTGCTTGCCTATGTGAGGGGCAAACACCTTGTTCATGAAGGTCACAAAGGTTGAAGGGTGTTTGTCATACCAAAATTGAGCACCACATACTTATATGAGCCGTACTTGTGCAGAAGGCTGTTTTGGGGATATTTTCCTCTTTGATACATATCTGGTTGTAGCCTGTGGTTAAATCAATCTTGAAGAAGACTGTGGCGCCGCCCAGGGTATCAAAGAGGCTATCAATGAGTGGCAGTGGGTAACAATTCTTGATGGTAACTTTTTTTAGGGCTCAATAATCTGTGACTAGGCGCAAGGTACCATCCTTCTTGGCCACAAAGAACACATTAACACCAAAAGGAAACTGTGAGGGGCAGATAAGTCCCTTCTCCAACGCCTCTTTGAGGTAAGTACTAAGGTGTTGTCTTTGTTAGGAGTAAGGCAATAGATGGGTTGTGCCTTAGGTACAGCTCCTTTGAGTTGGATGGAGTGTTGAAGTTGTTTTTCTAGAGGCAGCCCAGTTAAGGCCTCCTTAAAGATTTCTGGATGGTGGGCTATAATTTTGCAATCTTGAGGTGTAGTGGTGTCTTGGTGGTCTTTGAAGTATATGATCTTGTACTGGCAGGAGTCCCAGTCAATTTCCTTGAGGTTCTCTTTTTTGTCCAGGGTCTCTGTGATACGCACAAAGATGTGGCCGCATAGGAGCTGGTCTACTGAGTCAGGGTAGATCTGGTGATTGACGCCCTTGCGTTTGATGTTCAATATTGAGGTTGTCCAGTCTATGTGGGGATTGTTTTTTGCAACCAGTCCAGGCCCAGTATAATATCAAACTTGAGAAAGTCAATGACAGGGCCTTGGATGATGGAATGCAGGTTCTCAAGCATGACAGAGAAAGGGGTGGTTTCCCTTGTCACAGCAATGTGATGCTAATCAGCTAAAACCACATTTAAATCTTCAAAGGATTAGTGGCTAGCTTGAACTTATCTACAAAGCTGCTGTTGACTAGGGTTTGGTCTGCACCTGAGTCCAGAAGTGCTGAGCCCATGTGACTGCAAAAGCAAAAAGGGTAAGACATCAGTTTATTGGGATGTCTGGCAATAGTGTACAGTACTGGGTCTTCTGAAGGTACTTGGATCATTGGGCATTGGTCCACATCCTTGGGTTGGTACTCATTATTGAGCAAGTCAGGAGTTGTTGGGGAGAGCTTGACTTGCTTAATGCTCTCCCTGGGCTTTTCCCTTGTCTTGATTGCCTTGCATGGCAGTGATACAGAAATGAGTACAATTTGACTGGCCATTGTTCCCACTTCCATGTCCATTTGAACTTGTGGGTTTATGGTTTGCGTTGCTGCTGTTGTTCCCAGGGGGTGTTTGACTTGAGTGCCTGGCTGAGTGAGAGTCTTTGGGTCTCTCTCTTTTCCAGTTTGCACCTTGTGGAGGGCGTTGGGCGTTTGTTCTGCTTTCTCTGCCTTGCAGTACAAACTTTGCAGGTTGGTTACTTGGTCCAGTTTTATGTGTCTCATTATGTGCGACTTGAGAGTGTTGTAGTACATGAGATGGGTAGCTGGAGTGTCAAAAGCCATATCCAAGGGGGCATGTAGTCAGAGTTTCTTGTAGGCACAGGTGAGCTCCTTCAAGGTTCCAGTCTGGTTTAGGTTCTTTACTTGGTGTATGATCATAAGTGTGGTGTCCTTTAGCAAAAATCTTGCCAAGAAGTTTTGTTGGGAGGTGTCCCAGTCCTTCTCTGTGTACTCTTCATGCCACTTGTTGCACCAAGTGCCAGTATCATGAGTCAGTCAGATAATTATCTCTGCAATCCAGAATCATTGCGGGCATTCCATTTGGGCCAGTTTGCTTTAGGCAGATTGGATCCATGCAGCGGCATTGTCATTGCTGGCCCCAGCAAAGGATTCCAGGGCTGCGCTTTGAAGTCTGTTGTGTTCTGAGGCACAGCACAGACACACAACGGGAAACCCTAACCTTAGGATTGGATTCATACTAAGTCTTGGTTAGATGACAGGGAAGGCTATGTGTTTACCTTGCGGCCCTGGAAGAATAATCTTTACTAGTTGTGGCTAGAGAGAGGCGCAGAAGTACAGAAGACACAAAGACAAAAATGTGAATAGAACTTAATTTTTATTGGTGAATGTGAAATGGAATATATAGTGGTTAGGAATACCATAAAACACCGCCAGGATGGTAGGATCACTTGCCACCAGCATTAGTGGGGCAATTGAGTTGTGCAGAGTCAAGAAACCAAACAATTGTATTTCCTGATTCAGTCATCAACTCATTTTGAGAGGCAAAAGCAAAAGAAAGAGATTTGTCTTTGAAATGGCCCACCAAAGGCGAAATTGATATATGGTGAATAGCAACATTCACAACAAAGTCTCTGGGCTACATAGGGTGGCATAGTGTTTTTGTCAGTTGCTCAGGGCATAGTGGAGGGAGCCTGGAAGAACCCTTGGGCAGAAAGGGCATTGAACACAGGGAGTGGAATCACCATGTTCTGGTAGAGGACAAAACCATCAG
Organism: Entomophthora muscae; assembly: GCA_014839935.2. NCBI lineage: Eukaryota > Fungi > Entomophthoromycota > Entomophthoromycetes > Entomophthorales > Entomophthoraceae > Entomophthora > Entomophthora muscae. The sequence continues at coordinate 860,143 of QTSX02000718.1, read as the reverse complement.
GTATCTTGGCACCAGGTGTGTACGGGGTCCAGTCTACCGGAAGGCCAGACATGATTCTATCAAGGATTTGTTGACTGCGGCAAGTACAGGCAACAGGTGGAATTTGGCAAGATAAGGTAGGATGGAGAACCTACCTGTTATACCAATGTTGTAACTGTGCTGTTTTAGCAGAGTTACAAGGGGGAAAATATTTAGAAACTAGATAATATTCTTTATTGAGAGATAATGATTATATAGTCATTGTAAATCAAGGATAACAGGAACATGATTGTGTTGATCACACAGCTGGATGGTGAAGGGAGTGGCTTGATCCTGGTAATGAGTCAAGCGCCAAAACAAGGTATCCATTGTAAGGGATCATCAGTTGTTCATGTTGCTGGATTTGGAAATTCAAGTTGACTTCCTAGTCTGGCTTCAAGTGACCGGATAATTGGATTGCGGGTCACAACCCTGCTTACTTAGAATCTTGCTGGCAGGTCAAGCCTGCTGTTTCAACATAGATAAGTGTCTGTGCTCATAAGCTAGACTCTCTTTGGGTTGGCTCCCTTACTGTGATCTTCAATAGAGATCCTGAGTACACTATAGAGATAAATTCCTCCAGCTGTCCCTCTGCTCAAGTTCATGCTAAGTTTCTCTGTTCCTATCATCCCCTGAGTCTATTATTGAGACAGGATCTGTTGTGAATTTGAATTTAATAGGGGTTTTGATTGGCCTAGTGAATGCTAGTTCACAAATTGATTCCTTTAAATCCTTTGGTTTTTCTTTTGATCTGTAGAGTTCTTTTTAACCAAATATGGGTTGGTATCAATATTCAAACCTTCCAGATCTGTACCAACCTGTTGCCACTTAGAGTATCTCTACTAAGGCTACTAGAATCAAACCTTTGGATATAAAATTAAATGTCATTTTCTCCAATAAAATATGTTCATTTTTGCTCATAATTTTACATTGAATCTTAACTGCTCTTCTCCCATTTGCTAGGAAGATAACTGTTGCATATACTCAGATCAAACAGGCTTACAGCAAGAACTTCAAGTCTTACATATTTAAGACTTTTGTTTGAGTTCTTTATTATGTCAAATGATAAAGTGCAACTTGACAAGAGTCTTGTAGATGAAATTGAGTATATATTATCCATATTAAAAAATAACTTACATAGTAATGTCAACTTTAGTTTTAACAATAAACTCAGGTAGTTTTGGATCATAGATTTTTGGTGCTATAAGGAGGCAATTATGCATGTTGCATACAATATTTTCATGTGCCATTTTGTATGAAAATACTCAAAAGCTATATTAATATCAGGTCTAGCCAGAGCTTGGTAAAGCTCTGGTGTTTATTTACTATAAAATATCCTATTTTGGCTCATAACTACATTTGGAAGTACCATTATTTGAATACACATGTGTACATGGCATATTAAGGAGGACATAAGTATTCTTTGATGTTTTTAGAGTGATTTCCATGGGCATCTCAGGGGAATTATAGAAGGAAATCTTAGATCCAGTGATTAAAAAAGAATAGAGAAGCTGGCCATTGTCTTCCATTATTTCAACATCATCAGATGTACTGTTAGCGTTATATATACTAGAAACAATTTTAACTACTGTAAAGATTCTGGAAAGATTTATGAGCTTTAAGGGGACACCACTAATAAACTTGTTAAAGATGACTTTGATGAAACTTATCCAGGCAACAATGATGACAAAGTCTATGGGAGCAATAGTAGTATCCTGAACGTGTTCAACATAGACTTTGGCATGATTGGCAACTGCTTCAGCAACAAGGGTGTGATAAGAGTCAATTGAAAATTTATTGAATTCAGTTAAGTTTAACCAGACATGATAGTAGAAGTCTTTGATGTGGTTGCTTCAGACTTTCATAATTTCATGAATAAAAGCATATCCTTGAGGTAGATAATAGACAAAGGGAAAGGCATGATGGACTTTGCTAGACTCCTTCTTGTAAGAGGTCATGTTGATGGGTTCATGAGAATTAAAGTCTGCCTCAAAATCATGGCAGAAATCCTTGATGTCATAGAATTTAAGAGAGCTGAAAGGAGGATACAGTTCCATGAAAAGATAGCTTCCTGATCAACTTGTAAGCATTGAGATAGGACAAAACAACCATATTTGATTGTCAGAAGCTCATTTACTGATTTGGAGCAAACCTTCATGGATGACTGAATGAATTAATAGTAATCATGAATTTGCTGATAGTACTGGAACAGTGAAGACTTCTTATTGGTGATAAGAAGCTCCTCCAGAATACCCATGTGTCAGGACTTTGGAATAATATGGTAGACTTGACCATCATTCCCCTGACTGATTGGCTACAGACAGCCTTCTGCCACAGAGCTGTCAAGCTTAAAGAAGTACCAGCTGATCCCATCTATAGCTTTGGGTAATCAGAATGCTGATAATTACCCCAAATCTTGATCACAATTCAATGCTAGACTTCCTATCATCTCAAACCTAAACCATTAAGCCTGATGATTCCTAATTACAATTGCAGAACAGGCCACTGCCAATAAGCCAATTGATTCCTGAATATGATTTCAGGGCGCGCCTCTGCCAGACATTTGTGCCAGGACTTGAATCAGACTTCACAATCAATATAAAAGGTTGTTTATAAAGAACAATGCAGAATTCAAACCCCATTAGCAGGGTAACCAAACCTGCATATGCATGAAATGATAGACAGGATGCTGTCAGAACCATGTTATGATAGATTGGGGCCTGGTAAAAGAATTGAAGTGCCATGCCAGACTGGCATGGCTGCCTAACTCTGGGGGCTGAAACTAGCAGTCTTGGGAACAGATAGACTGGCTAGTAAGGGTTAGAAGCGTCAGATAACAATCTGGCAAGAGGGCTTATCCACCCTATATAAGGTGCTCTTCTTACTAGAGATTGAGCAGAACATTCACCCTTGAAGATAGAGATTGAAGATCTCTATTGTTGTATAACTACTAGTCAACACCTAGTAGTTAGAAGAATCTTAATAGAGCGCACCACTGTCTATTTGCAGACCAGTGTATTTTCTCCTACAGACTTGGGACACCGCCATGCTGTAGTCACACCATAGACCTGATTGGTAGCCAAAGAGGGTCTTCATACAATCTAGTATCAATATCCC
>QTSX02000718.1:788833-856998 GCA_014839935.2 Entomophthora muscae | reverse complement strand
TTCAAGATCCCAAAATCTTGACACCATGAAACAACCCATAAAGTGGCACAGTGTGATGTTTTCTCAGTGCTGTTGGTGCTTGGTATAGTTAACTTTAATAAAGCATTTGACACCATCAAATTAGGTCATTTAAAGAAAATCAGCAGCAGATGTATCTGATTTGCATCTATCCCAAGGCTTCTGGGAATCACATTTAATTGCTTGATTAAGTAATTCTTTCTGAAATTGAGGATGGGTTGTCATTTGATGAGATAGGTTGAGCCATCAATTCCTGATGTCCCAACAGGAACAAGGGCAATCATGTGAATGAAAGGACTGACATCATTTGCAATCTCTAATTTTACAGGACAATCAATGGTTTTATTGATGAGATCTTTAGTGAGGAAGGAACTGTTAGTCAAGTCATAATCATCCTCAATGATAAGCATGTGGATTATCAGCTCTTGATTATTGAATTTTAATATATGCTTGGAAGCATCTAACTTAATTTTTTAGGTGTATTAATCAAATTTTTACTGTAAAGGATATGTTAATATTCAAGAAGCATAAAAAAGATGTAATCATATACTTGTGATGAGGGGCAAAGAATTGGTCAAGAATATCAGCAGCCTTGAACTTGTGAAGCACAAGGTTTAGGCCATTAGGCCTATGTGAATTTCCTACACAAACATTGGAGTGAGGATCATTGATCAAGTCAATTTAAATATATTGCTCCTTGGAAAGATGATTTTTGGTGGCCTTGACATGATAATCAACTTCAACAAGCTGTAAATTGTAGATGGTCAACATACCACTGATATTTATTTTGCTGTTGCCAATGTAATACTTGAAAATAGCATAGTTAGTTGTAACCAGGGATTAAGTATACTAAGCATGAGTACACATCTAGAATAGGGGACCAAGTGCTTTCTCAGAGTTTTTGATTAAGCTCTTGTCATCACTTGATTTAACAATGAAAGAAGAATGCAGATTAATAATTAATTGATTCATAGACTTATGAACTGACTTTAAATCTTAAGTGTAAAATCTAGAATGGTTATAATAGAAAAATTGTTTTGGTATGTGTTGCAAATTTACACTCATCCCTGGTCTTAAAAGAGCTAATGTAAACAGACTAGTTGGCTCCATTATGGCTAGCAAGAAAAGCATTAATGTTGCCACAGCAGGAATCTTAAATTTTTGGGCAGAACCACCTGCAGCCAAGGCTGGAACAGAAGCAAGATCAACTTGGGCTGCAACAGCTTTGAGCGCAGGGGGGTTTATCTGAATTTTCAGTAAATTTTGGTTGGTTTGACTGAATTATATTTTTAATAAATTATAATTTTGCCTTTATAGTTTTTTAATTTTTTACTAATCATTTTATTTTTTAAGCAAAAACTGTTAGAAGCAATATTTTTTGTTGTATCATTTGCTTTTCTTTCAAAAGAAGGTTTAGTGCAAATATAATAAGATTTAAAACAGATATAATTAAGAAGTGCATATGAACCAGTTGAGCAATAGAAGTTATCAAGTATGTATTCAAATAATTTTTTAAATCATAAAAATACTGCTACAGCTTCAAAGGCAATTCAACTCTAATACAAACAATGCATCACAAGAAACTGTGTGATGAAATCTACTATAAATGTGAAGACCAGCAGTGTAAATCCCAGTACAGGGATCAACCCTTTGAACCTGGTGTGATGACAGAAAATAGCACTCCAAGGTGAAAACTCCTATGTGCACTACCTAAGGTGCACCATACATAGTACACCATTGTATGTGCACTATCCAAGGTGCACTACCCAATGTTCACAGGTATCAGATCCTCTATTCTGATGATGGAACCCACTCATCTGATAGTTGAACCTCTTGAAACCTCTGGATTCTCTTATGCTATAAATGCTATGTGTGCCTGATACTTTTGATCATACATTATCAATGCATTTTCCTTAAGCTGATTCCCTACTTTCATCTAATTACACAATGATACATATATAAGTCCTCATCATTCACAATAAACAAGACCCTTTTGACCACTTTGACCCACTTTTGACATACATTGTGCTTTGCACTTGGCTGGACATTTCTACTGTTTAGATAGTGTCCTTTTACCAGGTTCTTCCTCTGGAAGCCCCTGCTATTCCTGTTGCAGAGATCAAAGGTGACAGGAAGGTCCCCCTGCTATACTAGCATCCCTACCAGGCTAGTGTCCCAGGCTCAACCACAAGTGCTATTTATTCCTTCTTCCTTGTGGACTTAGGAAACCCTGGTGTATACCTGCCACCTCCCATTCTTCTGATAGAAAGAGTAAGGTCTAGACAGTCCTGTCTGTTCCTCCATAACTTATGTTATAGAATACCATTATTGCTATGAGTTATCTGTACTGTGGTATGTACTATAGATGCTCTACCCAATATCTTCATAGATATAGATGACTGTATGGCTAAGATAGTGTTGCACTGCAGTAAGTGCTATAACCTATCTGTGTTCCTTGCCATAAGACACTCTCCTGCCTCTATTCTCCACCCTCCTATCAGGTATACAAGACAGACCCCCTGTCTGCCTCCTCTCATAAGTGCTATTGATTAGCACCTCCCCTTTCACCGCCTGCTAAGTCCTTCTGGTAAAGACTCCCCTGAGTTGACCTTAGAGGCCCTGTAGAAAAGTACAACACCTGGCTGTCAAGTGAAAGCGCAGGCAGCTGTAAAAGCCTGCTGAGGGATTCAAACCTGTGATGGAAATTTTAGGATAATAAGAAGCTGTCTCCATGTGGTGGGGAATCACCCACCAAATCCACATAGAGTTAAGGATTAATCACCAACGCAGCTTCAGATACCGTTTTGTGAAATTTCCAAATGAGATACTAGGGTTAAGTAAAATAATTAACCCAACCAGAGAAGCCCTAGATAAATGGCCTGAAAGAGAATCTGAGTGTCTTCAGCATAAAATTCAAGACATTTAGATAGCACATGAGTTTCAGCTTTGACAGTAGTAGGAACATCTCCAAGATTGACAGGCATTGAATTAACATTGGGAGGTGCCAACAACAAAGTTCCAACTGCAGGGCCCCATCTTCCAGTAATGATCTGGCTTAGAATCAGATTATAGGAAATGTAGCGTAACAATACAACTACAGGATAAATTTTAAAAAGTAAATTAGACCAAGGGATATTTGATTTTTATTGAGTAAATTTTTGGGAGGACTCAACTCTTAGAGTTGGAACAGTGAAAATTATTCAATATATATCAAAAATTGACTAAGCAGTACCACCTAGATCCTGGGCTCCTATTCCTTCCACATTGTCAAGTGAGTATCTAGTCCAGGTTGCAAAGAACCCTTGGGTGGCCAATTTCTGACAACCATGCTAATTAGTAAGTTCATATCTGGTGACCCTTAAATTACATCAATTTATCAACGTCAACTTATGGGGGGAATAAGATTCAACTGGCAAACTGGAGCATCCATAACCCATTTTCAATCAACTGTTTGATTCAAATCCTTTAAATCAGTCAGCTTCATTAAAGGTTTTATGGCTTTCTGAGCTTTTCTACTCAGTCAAATAGTCCCCAGCATTATAGAACTTACCATGACAAACCCCCCCCCCAACAATCCACCAGGGCAGGCAAGGGGCAGTTCAAACTGCCCTGGCTTATTTAGGCATTTTGAACTACCCCAAGGTAATATTTGACCTAGGGCCAGTTTCGAAACTGGACCAGGGAGCTTGTGGCTCCCAACAGCATTGGGGCACCCAGTCCCAATGCTATAATTGGGCTGGGTGCACCCAATGCCAGTGTAGAACAGATCTGCTGCAAAATTTAACCAGCACATCTGCATCAATTCTGGTTCCTGAAAAATGTGACCAAGCCAAAGATTTAACTGGAACTTCTAAATTTACCCTCCAATAAACACTTAATAAATACAATCTGATCAATCAATCAGCACTATCCCAGCTATATGCCCTAATCAAGAAAAGTTTCAGGATGATGGAACCAGACAATTCACTGCCAGTCATCAACAGAATTCCCCTAACCAGACCAAGTTACCCAAATTCTAATCCACACTTGCCAAGCCACATTTCACTGTTTCTCAGAAGCCAGTGCCCAAGAGTTGGGTCACCAAAAGTAGGAAGCAGTATTTTCCAAGGTAGACCAGACAAATGGTATAAAAACCACTTTCCCCCACTTAAATCAAGTGCAGACAACATCAAATAAAGTGAATGAATCTATTAGGTTTGTTTGCTTTATTAGGATTACAATTTATACACCACATGAGCTTAAGTCAAACCAGAAGACTAGAATATCACCCTAGACCCACACATATGGACTACCAGCCAGGTTCAGACCCTGGAATGGCTGGCATTCCTTATGAATCCCCTGCTTCACACCTTCTGCAGCCCTAAAACCATAGTAGAGCTGGGATGGTTATTCTGACTATCCTCAGTCTGGCCAAAGCTGTTGTTTCCAACCTTGATGCCTACCACCCCTTAGCTACAGGCTTTTTATACTTAACCTGTTCAGCTTCTTTCCTGTATTGGGCCCTTGTAACCCAATACCCCGATGATTGGAGCTACCCTTCTACACCTTGGTACATGTCAACCGCCAGCCATGACAATAAACAAAATATATATCCTTCAGGGGAATACCTACCCCCTTGTAAACTCAAGCATGAAAGGAAAAAATATAAATGTAAAGAATAAAAAATAGGAGAATTTAGCATTGGCAAGTAAAAATTAGAAACCTGCACCAAAGAATAAGCAGGCTTGAAAATAATTATTTTTCAAAAAACTAATTTATATCTAAAATCTCTGAAAAATGAGAAATAAGTAGTTTGAGCTCCTGAAACAGCCATAATATTTTTAGACAGGCTTGGTTAATAAGAAATAGAGAAAAGGAGGGGAAAGAGATAAATTGTGGTAAGAATTAGTACAACTTTTTGGGAATGAATTTTAAGTAGCAAAACCTTTTGGCTCCAAAAGCTCTTAAAATGATATTGATAACACAGGTTTTGCTCCTGACACAACCATGCTATTTTTACAGAAGAAGTTGACTAAAAGAAAAAAGTGAAAATTGTGGTTTAAAAAGCCAACAGTTTTGAGAGAATCAAGTAAATTAAAACCTTAGAGGCTGAATTTATAGCAGCCAAAAATAAAAGAAGGTACAATGAAGAGCTTTTTTGATTTTATGAGCTAAAATATTAACTTCAATAAGACTCAAAGGAGGCTATTTCCCCCTTGACAAAATTAAGTAAATGATCAAAGCACTAAATGAGCATCATTGTTGCAAATTTGAGATATCTAAACTAGATAAATCTACACACTAAAGTTTATCTAAAATAAGTTATAGATAAAATGTACTAATAAATCTAAGGATATGTAAAGCTTACTAAACGCCAACTTCAACTACTAAATAAAGGCAATATCAAATTATAGGTTTTAAGTGTAAGGTTGAAAGCTGTGTTTATTAAACTCATATAAGTTGATAATAAACCTGAATAATTCAGCCCAATGATGTCATAGTGATTGGATAGTGTAAATCAACTTTGGGAGCCCATTGTCAAATCATATTAATAAGGAAATCACATTGATTTAAAAGCAAATAAAGCGGAGCTTCAGTTTTGAGGCACATATACAACATCTTTTTCATATTGCATGTATCAATTTGGATGGCTTGGATCTAAGATAGTGATTGGCATAGTTTTTTATTGGTTTCATTTTTGGAGCTGTGGATTTAGTTTGTTATTGCTCTTAATATTGTTCCTGAGCTTTGCATTATAGTGGGCAAATTTTGTGTGCCCTGATCAAAATAAGTGAAAATAATATAAATAATGTCATAACCTTGTTGTTTTATAAGAGTTACAAGGGGAAAATATTTAGAAACTAGATAATAATCTTTATTGAGAGATAGTGATTATATAGTTATTGTGAATCAAGGATAACTGGAACATGATTGTGTTGATCACACGGCTGGATGGTGAAGGGAGTGGCTTGATCCTGGTAATGAGTCAAGCGCCAAAACAAGGTATCCACCATAAAGGATCATCATCTGTTCATGTTGTTGGATTTGGCAATTCAAGTTGACTTCCTAGTCTGGCTTTGGGTGGCTGGGTAATTGGATTGCAGGTCACAAACCCGCTTGTTTGGAACCTTGCTGGTGGGTTGAGCCTGCTGTTTTGACCCCCCCCCAACTGAAGGTTGTCCTCCTCTGGGGGAAGGTTTTCAGGGAGGTTGTTGGGAGCCTGGGCGCCATACCGTACTAACTGTTGTTCTGTGGCGGGTAGGACAGTCTCACATTGTTTCTGTCTTGCTTTGCAGGGTCTCAGGCAATCATGGCGTAGGGTCTTGTCTTTTTTGCGCTTCCTGAGTCCTTGCACAAGGTAAGTGTTATTGTTGTTTACCTTTAGAATGATTGCTGGTCCTACTTTCTTGGGTTATAGTTTGCTTTTATCAATGTTCATGAACCAAACTTTGTCCCCAACTTCATGTCTATCTTGGATGGGGACAAAGATTTTTTGCAGACGTTCATTTTCCTTTTCTGTTTGCTTGCTTGTGGCCTCTATAACTTGAGGGTATGAGTGTAGGGGACTTTACTTGGGATTCCCAGCTTGGGTCCTGTTAATTCTTGGATGATATTTGGCTGTATGTACCGTATATCAACTAAAAAGGGCTTTTTCTGGTGGATCTGTTCACACAGGTTTGGCACACAAGTAGTGCAGTTGATAGCTGATTATACCAGTCTTCAGGTCTCCCGGCAGTGAGTTTGGCTAAGGCTTGCACAAGGCTGCCATTAAGCCGCTCTACACATCCATTGGCCTGTGGGTGGTATGGTGTTGTCATGGTATGTTTGACCCCATTTTTAGCGAGGTATATGTTAGTGTTTTTAGAGGTCAACTCTTTCCCTCCATTGGTTATCAGGAGTTCTGGCTTTCCAAACTTGCTGATGATCTCTGTTCCAATAAATTGGCGTATGTCATTGCCAGTGTGCGCCCTCACTGCTGGGGCTACAGGTCATCTTGTAGCAAAGTCTATGGTGGTGATGATATTTCTTATCATTGTGTTTCCCTAGCATGGGGCCAACAACGTTGAGGGCCCATACCTTGAAGGGTAGTTTTGTGTGGATGGATAGTACTGACTTTGGAGGGGTTTTGCTTTTGGAAAACTTTTTGCATACCTCACATTGGTCTAGGACTTCCTGAACCTCAAAATATAAGGTTGGCCACCAGGCCTTATGCTTAAAGAATTTGTATAGGTTTTGGCTCTTGGTGTATCTAAGGTCTCTGTGATAGCGTAGGATGGTGTCTACTTGCTGGTGTGTGGGGATATAGGGAATGGTAGTACCGCCGGACATTTTTCTGTGCAGGGTCCCATACACGTCAGCAAATAGGTGTTCATTTTTTGATAACTGTTTCCTTTGTTATGTTGGTTGTGCCTGCAGGGAATCCTTTGTCTTTTATACGTAGCACTAAGAGAGGCCAGTCTGGGTTGAGCCCATTCTCTCCTCTTGAAGCACGGACATACAGCCAGGACAGGGCGTCTGCCATGGCGAGCTTGGCCCCAGGCTTATACTGGATGAGCATATTAAATCTCTCCAATAGTTCCATCCACCGCGCTTGGTGATGTGATAGATTTGCTTGAGTCTTGAAATAAATGAGTGACTTGTGATTGGTTAGTGCTATGAATTCTTCCTGCTATTCTAGGTAACAATGCCATTTGACTAGACAGTGCACAATAGCCAGCAGTTCCTTGTTGTGGATAGGGTATTGACACTTGCCATCTGTCAATTTTTGCAATTTGTAGGCTACGGGCAGGAAGTCACTGTCACTATTCTTAATTTGTAGTACTCCCCCAATGGATGCATCTGAGCGTTGGTTTCCATCTGGTATTCCCCGTCACGTTTGGGGTATTGTAGGATATGAGCTGTTGTGAGCTTTTCTTTGAGGCGTCTAAAGCAGAGGTCACGTTGGGGGGTCCACACAAACTTAGACTTGGCGCCAGTTATGGTGGACAAGGGGGCAGTCAAGACGCCACAGTTGGGTATGAAGTGTTGTACATAGGTCACCATTCCCAAGAAGGTGTGGAGTTCTGACTTATCCTTGGGGGGTGGAATCTTGCTGATGGCCTGTATCTTTTGACTGTTGGGTTTGATGCTATCTATTGAGACTATGTGTCCCAGGAAGGATAGTTGCTCCCGGAAGAACTGGCATTTGGAGGGCTTGGTCAACAGTTTGTGTTGTGCCAAGTTTGAAAAGACTTCCTCAAGGTCTTTGTGGTGTTGTTCCACCAAAGGGCTATAGACAATAATATTGTCCAGGTACACTAGGGCATGTTTGCCTATGTGGGGCGCAAACACTTTGTTCATGAAGGTCACAAAGGTGGAAGGGGTGTTTGTCATACCAAAGTTGAGCACCACACATTTTATGAGCCATATTTAGTGTGGAAGGCTGTTTTGGAGATGTCTTCCTCCTTAATAAAAATCTGGTTGTAGCCTGTAGTCAGATCAATCTTGGAGAAGACTGTGGCTTCTCCCAAGGCGTCAAAGAGATTGTCAATCAGTGGTAGTGGATAACAATTATTGATGGTAACTTTTTTTAGGTCTTGGTAGTCTGTGACCAGACATAAGGTACCATCCTTCTTGGCCACAAAGAAACCAGCAGCCCCAAAAGGAGACTGTGAGGGGCAGATAAGTCCTTTCTCCAACGCCTCCTTGAGGTAAGCGCGTAGGGTGTTGTCTTTGTTTGGAGTCAGCCTATAGATAGGGCGTGCTCTGGGGACAGCCTCTTTGAGTTGGATGGAGTGTTGAATTTATTTCTCAGGGGGCAGCATGGGTAGCGCTTCTTTGAAGATTTCTGGATGGTGAGCCACAATTTTGCAATCCTGAGGCGTGGAGGTGTCCTGGTGATCTTTGAAGTGTATGATCTTGTATTGGCAGGAGTCCCAGTCAATTGCCTTCAGGGTTTCCTTTTTGTCCAGGGTCTCTGTGATGCGCACAAAGATGTGGTTATGTAGGAGTTGGTCCACTGAGTCAGGGTAGATATGGTGATTGACACCTTCACGCTTGATGGTCAAGACTGAGGTTGCCCAGTCTACGTGAGGGTTGTTTTTGTAACCAATCTAACCCCAGTACAATGTCAAACTTTGGGAAGTCAATGGCGGGACTTTGGATGATGAAGTGGAGGTTCTCAAGCATGACAGAGAAGGGGGTGGTTTTCCTTGTCACAGCAATGTGATGTTTGCAGCCAGGACTACGTTTTTAATCTGCAAAGGATTAGTGTGAGAGAGGGGGGCTAAACTAACTAAGTTTGGCTCCCATCCTGGAAAAACAAACCACCAGGATGCCGTCCAGTGGAGAACTGGAACGGCCTCTCAAAGGGGTGACCATAGGGAGGACACAGGGACAACTGAGGGAAATAGGCATTCAGTGTCATCAGTGCCAAACCGGTGAGCAGCCAGGGGGTACAGGCGGGGGCGGAAGGGGACATCACAGAAGCGTGCAAAGGTATCAAGTTACTCTTTTCTAAGACAGGCGGGGCAGACATTGGTACCTTCTCTCCCACAGAAGCAGGAGAAGCATAGTCATCATCATCCAGATCCAGATCATCACATGTCAGGCTTTTCACCATGGCCTCCCCAGAATAAAGGAGACTACCAGGAAAACTCAGGAGGCTAGAGGGGGCCTCACTTGCAAGCTGCACAGAAGAGGAGATTTTAGACCATAGGTACAGTGAGGTAGACCACAGAAGAAGCAAGAAAAGAGCCAGATAAAATGCAACAAATTTTATGACTGGGAGTATCATATTTACAATCTCCATAAAATTTGGGGAGGATTGGTGGGTTTTTTTGATTGCAAGCAATAGAAAGGGAACCAACCAAGGCAGCCAAAAGCAAGAAGGCAAGAGGAGCAACAAAGTAGGCTTGGAGAGCTTGGCAGTGAGCTTGGGTGTCTTTAAAGAGATCAGGGACAAGAGCAGGTTTGAAATCAAAGTGTTTAAAGAGAAAATCAGAAATAAAGTAGGTTTTTATAATGGTTTTTACTAAAAAAAACTTAGGTTCAAGCGTAAATTATTAAAACAAAAGCAAAAACCAAAGCTGCTATACACTGGGGTCAGTTTAAAGGGTCCCAGATGAAGGACCAGGTTTGAAACGGGAAGTTTAAAGGTAAGGGACAAAGCAAAGACTAACACTTTAATTCTAGAAGATGGGGGACTCAAACAGAAGTCCAACTAAATAATAAAATTTAAAATTAAGTGTGTCAAAACTCCAAACTTTTAATAAATTGAAAATTGACAAGCAGGGGACTCAAAGTCCCCTGGCCTTGTTAAAAGGGATGGGTTTGGCAGATATTGGCCATATGGCCTCCAATGTAGCATCTGATTGGGCATGGGAGAATTTTTGCTGGCCAGGGCCAGGGGGACTGGAGGGTTTCAATGTAATTTCTGCTACCCCCTGATTGGCTGGAAGGCAATGCAAGCATTTCAGATCTAGTTGACTTGGTAGTTGCTGATGTGGCCCCATTTGATTGAGCGTTCCTGATTGTCTTTAAAAGCAGACAATACCAAGCTAATAAATAGTCCAAATTAACTAGTGTTTTTTCCCAAGCCGGAGCAACTAGAGCCAGGGGTCCTGCGGGGTATGCCAACACAAATCTTTCATCCACTGTGTGAGCTAAATCATTGAGTGAATTTAGTGGGTTTTCTGGACTTTGTGCAGTCTTTTTTGTGCAACAAGGAAATACAGTCCTATCCAAAGCCAAAGGGGGCAGTGAATTTACAATTAGTGGCTAACTTGAACTTATCTAAAAAGCTGCTGTTGACTAGGGTTTGATCTGCATCCAAGTCCAGGAGTACTGAGCCTGTGTAACTTCAAAAACAGAAAGGATAGGACATTAGTTTATTGGGATTTCTGGCGATGGTGTACAGTACTGGGTTCTCCAAGGGTACTTGGATCATTGGGCATTGGTCCACATCCTTGGGTTGGTACTCATCATTGGGAAAGTCAAGAGTTGTGTGTGGAGAGCTTGGCTTGCTTAATGCTCTCCCTGGGCTTTTCCCTTGTCTTGATTGCCTTGCATGGCAGTGATACAGAAATGAGTACAATTTGACTGGCCATTGTTCCCACTTCCATGTCCATTTGAGCTTGTGGGTTTATGGTTGGTGTTATTCCTGTTGTTTCCAGGGGGTGGTTGAGTGGAGCGCCTGCCTGTGTGAGAATCCTTGGGTCTCTCTTGTTTTGCAGTTTGTGCCTTATGAAGAGAGTTGGATGTTTGTTCTGCTTCCTCCGCTTCCCGGTACAGAATTTGTAGGTTGGTCACTTGATTCAGGTGCATGTATCTCATTACATGCAACTTGAGGGCGTTGTAGTACATGAGATGTGTGGCTGGGGTGTCAAAGGCCATGTCATATGGTGCACAAAGTCAGAGTTCCTTGTAGGTGTGGGTGAGTTCCTTCACAGTGCCTGTCTGGGTTAGGTTCTTTACTTGGTGTATGATCATGAGCGCCGTGTCCTTGAGCATGAACCTTGCCAAGAAGTCTTTCCTGAAGGTATCCCAGTTCTTGTTGGTGTGTTCTTTGTGCCACTTGTCACACCAGGTGCCAGCATTGTGGGTCAGGCAGATGGAGATTTCCGCAATCCAAAATTGCTGTGGGTATTCCATCTGAGCCAGCTTGCTCTGGGCAGACTGGATCCATGCGGCAACGTTGTTGTTGTTGGCCCTAGCAAAAGGTTCCAAGGCAGTGCTTTGCAGTCTTAGGGCTACGTAGGCAGGCATGGTGTTTTTGTTGGTTGGCTGCAGAATAGAAGAGGGAGCCTGAAAGAGCCCTCATGCAGACATGGTGTTGAAGGCAGGTAGTGGAATCACCGTGTTCTGGTACAGGACAAAGCCATCAGGTATCTTGGTACCAGGGGTGTACGGGGTCCAGTCCAGCGGGAGGCCAGACATAATTCTGTCAAGGATTTGTTGGCTGTGGCGCGTGCAGGCAACAGGTGGAATTTTGCAAGATAAGGTAGGATGGAGAACCTACCTGTTATACCAATGTTGTAACTGTGCTTTTTTAGCAGAGTTACAAGGGGGAAAATATTTAGAAACTAGATAATAATCTTTATTGAGAGATAGTGATTATATAGTCATTGTGAATCAAGGATAACAGGAACATGATTGTGTTGATCACACGGCTGGATGGTGAAGGGAGTGGCTTGATCCTGGTAATGAGTCAAGCGCCAAAACAAGGTATCCACCATAAAGGATCATCATCTGTTCATGTTGTTGGATTTGGCAATTCAAGTTGACTTCCTAGTCTGGCTTCAAGTGGCCGGGTAATTGTATTACGGGTCACAAACCCGCTTGTTTGGAAACTTGCTAGCAAGCAAGCCTGCTGTTTTGAAAATAATAATATGTGTGAGCTGATCTTTTTAGATTCTCAGGGATACAAGCTTACTGTAATAATTTAACTTGCTGTGTGCTTGATACATGTGCTGTGGGGCTTTTTGCTCATCAATGTCAGGGATTCAACCTTGGGCAGCCGGCCTGTTGTTTTCTGGGAAAGCACAGGCTGCAGGTTTAGCAGACAGGGCCCACCACAAGATCAGAGCTAACTTTATAAGGTAGGGCATAGACTTCCCCACCCAGGACTACAGTCCAGAGGCTGGGATTATTGTGTCAATTACCCCAGTGAGGGTAATATATACAATCCTGAGCAACTTGCTTGTGTGATCAGTTAATAGGTCAGGAGAGGAGGCAGGTATTAGCTTGGGGGTCACAGGGGATTACATATCAAGGTGGTAGGTGGGCAAGAAGTTGAACTTGCCTTTAAACAGCTTGGGTTCTGATAGGATCCAGGGACCTTGACAGTTGTATCTAGTTGCAGATTTTATATGGGCCAAGGGGTATAGTTTGAGAACCCTTTTCCAGGGTATAGTCCTTAAAATCAGGCTTTAATAGGTACCCTGTGAAATGAATGGGGCCAAAGGAAACACCTGTAGGACAGGAATCTGCAGGCAGAAGGTCAGGAGAGCCAGATGCTCTGGTGCTGAATTGATGGAAGGCAAATACAAAATATGGCAATAGCTGTGGAAGCTAATATGACATAACCTTTATTTAAAAATGGCTATAAGGTTGGAGCATGGGGTCTATAGGTCTATATAGCATACTGTCTCCAAACTTAGTGTTTTCCAAGGGGGCTTCATCAAAATATCAGGAAATATGGGGCCGGGTAGTCAGGACGCCCGGGTACAGAAGCAGTAAAATGTTACCTTGGCTAGGTGTTCTCTCATTGGTTGGAATCCCCAAATTAGTTGCCTGATTCTCTTGTTCCTGGGTTGTGGTCACAGGGTTGAGCCTGAAGCCCATGTTCTCCTCTGGTAACCAAACTTGATTGGTTACCTGTGAGGACTTCAAGTTCATGAAGTTCACATAGACTTTCCCTGTCTCCATTAGGCAAGTTGAGATATCCTTGCTCAGGCGCCACCATTCTTGAGTCTACGCTGGTATTCTGACTTTGTGACTTAGCTGGGGCTTCAGCTTGCAAAGGCTCAGTCTCAGAAAAACATGGGTGGGTGGCTCCTTGGTCCACAGGGCTGGCAGCCCTCAAGTATTCAGGGTAGGGGTTTGAATCTTGTTCCTGGGCCTAATTTTTCAAAGGTGGAGGATTGAAAATCCTGACAATCAACACCTAAATCTCTGTTGATATATATCAAATTATGTGTTTGATAGTGTATTTTGTTCCATGCACTCTTTAGCTAGCTCTGAACCAACATTGGGTTGACCATCTCAACAGCTCTGAAAAGAACAGTGCTGGCTGGGCTTAAGTTACAAGCCAGAGCCCACACTTTATATTTCACCATTAAAATCCCTTTGATGAAACTTGGAGCCTTTTATTTTCTGGTGACGCTTAGCAGCCATTTATATTGTTTTCTGCAATGTGAAATTTATACAATTAGAAACTCCTGTAGAGAATCCTCAGTCCCAACCCTCATGTTATTGCTTTGGATAATTCACTCCAGTCTTCAGATTCTAAACCAGTCAGAGCCTCCAGAAGAATTTTCTCATGCTTTCTGGTACTTTTTGGGGTACTCCACCCTCTGAGCTGTTATATTTAGTCCACTAGATTTATAGGACAATCCTTAATTTGGGATATTTGGTTAACTGGTTGATGATAGGAATTTCTGTTAAAACTATTGCTGTATGTCAGGGTGAACACTGACATGATCAATTGTTTAAGTGGTATTAATCTCATCTCACCCAACCATCCCAAAAGAGAATCCAGGCACAACACACAGAACACCCCAACATACCACCCTTTAGATCATCCAGATTGAATATGGACCAGCAACAAGAGGAACAGGGACACCCAAAACAGAGTTTAGATGATTTAAAACAGGAACAGAAACAACCAGAACAGAGGACAATTGATTCAAAACTGGGTCATCCAATTCCCAAACTTAAAATAGACAAAAAAATTAGTAGAGTCCCATAAATACTTACCTGTAATTCCACCGCTCCAGAAGGACCTGGCCCATCCAGTCTCCGCCTTTAAAGAATAAAGACCTAGTCTAAAAGCTAGTTATTTAAATCCAAGCCCTAAAATACCTCTCAAAACACTTGAGCCATGTTCTGCCGCCTGTCCACAATCTCCAGAAACCAATTTGATTGCAGAAAGCAGCTCTGAGCTTAAATTAACAAATAAATTAAATAAAAACCAGGAAATGGCTTATGCAGCTAGAGGCCAGAAAGCTCTGGAACACAAATTTAAAAGGCAAACATGGTCTGGATTGCAACCAAACTTTAGAGGAAGACACTGAAGCCAAGAACAACAATTACAATTAACTAAAGCAGGATTTCAGAACCTACACAACAATAAAAAATTCTGAACCCAAAATTAAGTATGATCTCCAACGGCCTGGAACCTGAGGCCAGCCTCCATCTGAAACCAAATAGACTTGGATCAAAATACAGGCAACTGTCAGAATTTAAACTGTCAGAATGTAACATCCTTTATTTCAACAATTCCCAAAAAAGATTTTGTGATTTTATTTTATGTTGATTAATTTTTTGGCTTAAATGATTGTTATTAATGTAAAAGTTAAATGCAATTTTATTTTTAAAATCTTCAAGTAAAATTATAAAAAAATAATTGTTGGGGTTGTTGACATGGAGGATGTTAGATTCTGAAAGTTTAAATTTTGACTGTTGCCAAAACACAATAGGCCCAAATCTCACCTGACCTTCAGTTTCCATTCCCAAAATCTTTCAGCCAAACTCTAAATCAAGGCTACCCAGTTAAATGCTTTCCCATGCTATATATAGATAAGAAAATCCTTGGATGATAGCCCTCATGCTATCATTGAGCCTAAAAAATATATTTTTTAAGTTTCAATTTATTAAATACCACCCTTTAGAAGATGAGCAAGCTCATACTTTTACAATATTTGTCTTCCCTTATGAGAGCCCTGTAAAAAATTACTGAACACATTACCAGAATGAGCCAGCATGGAATATGATCATTTTTCCAGTCCCATACAAGATCATGTCTATCTTAAAGACCCAAAACTGAACTCATGCTTCACACCCGCTTTGCTGTCCTTCACCGCCATCTGATAATTTTTGGGCTATATGGGAGGCTCCTTTGAACACTTTAACACCTTTACCAATTTCACTCAATTAATCATGATAGTCTGGTCTGCAACCTTCCAACTCATAGTCTTCTCCTTTGGTCAGGTACCCTGACTCTTGCTTTCCAAGTTTCCATGATGTATGGGTTTTACACTGTAGACCTGAATTTGGGAGCTCTTCTTTGCTGGCTGAGGAAAAGCTTCCAGATGGGTGGATCCCTGGTCTATCTTAGCAGCTTTAAGAATGAAAATAAATATAAAATCAGAACATAAGTAAAAACTTAAGCAAGGTATAGCATTTTTACTGGGTGGGTGTGGTTGCTACATGAATTAACTGAACCAATGTTGGGATGCACCCCAATGAAGTTGGAAGCTTTTTACATCTTGTATATATAAAAATTAAGCATAACTGGTGTATAAAAAGAATACTCAAGTTTGATCTCCAGACTAGCAGAGGGATCTATGAGCTAAAGTGGCCATGATAAAGTTAGAGGTACTGACTTTGCATTGTTTCATAACCCTTCAAATTTAACTGCAGTGATGAATAAGGATGGTTCTGAAAGTGATCTCACAAAGCTCTTGGGGTGGACCATGCCAACCAATAAAAGCCAAAAATAGGATATTATGATTATAAAATAGTTTATGGTAGCAGGAGTTGATATTTATAGATCTCAAATATTTCTGCCATGTCTAATTATGAATTATGATGTCACAGGAGTGCTCAAGAGATAATTTATTTGGTGAGAAATATAGTTGAGGCATGCCAGGATTCAATTTCCTTTTTTGGTTGGATTAGAATGTTGTCAAGCTAATGTAGCTTTGGATAAACTTATTTTATCTGATTTTAGGGTGGGGTGGCATCAAAATTTCTCCCTTGACCAAATTGAAATTCAAAAAACAAGCAGTTCATGTGACTGAGTAATCCTTGAGCACACTGTATAGTGTTTGATCCTTGTTAGCTGTTTGGGCCCAAATTTTGGGATTAGGATAGCTTTGTGCTGCAACCCCAAAAGTTCTGGTGGCAAATCTTTGAAGGCGCTGGAGTGGTGTATTTGTGGTGAACATCTTAACCGGGATAACTCTGATAAGGGCTGGATCCATAACCTGTGACAAGTTTTTATAACCTCTCATAGTGTTACAAAAGTAACAGTTTTGAGGCCCCGGGCGGGAATCAAACCTGCTCCTAGCCACCAGGCGGGGCTAGCAGGCAGGGGAGATTTGCCCCCACCTGGATTTTTGCTTTTCAAAGAGAATCCAGGTGCGGGAACTATTCCCGCCCTGGTGGTAACTGAGGGGCCTGCTTTGGGCCCCAAAAGCTACGCTCAAGCCTTGGTGGGTTTGGCTAGGCCTGGGCAGGCTATTTTTAGCTGCCCAGTAAACCCAGATCAAGCCCATCCTCCATTAAGTAATTTGGGGTCCCCAATTGAGGACCCCTTTTTTAATCAAGTTCTTTGGGCTCAAGAGAGCCTGTCAAGCCAGTCCAAAAATGGTGATCAAATTGGAAACCTCCCCCCAAAACCCCAGAAGCCAAACCTGCCAAAATCAATGACCAGCCAAGCCAAGATGGACCTTCAGAAAGCCAAACAACTGTTCCTGAAAACCCCAAAAATAACCATGAAGCAGCCAATCAAACAGCAGAACCTGAAATGCCAAGCCTTGCCACACAGATTGCATCAGGAAAATACCCAGAGGCACCTGCATGTGAGTAAGTACATAAATCAGAAGCACTTGAAAAAGTTCTGTATTGTCATCCTTACCAAATAAAGTTGTTATGAACCTTTGTGTTGTAACTGTGCTGTTTTAGCAGAGTTACACGGGGGAAATATTTAGAAGATAGATAATAATCTTTATTGTGAGATAATGATTATATAGTTCATGTGAATCAAGGATAACAGGAATAAGATTGGTGATCACACGGCTGGATGGAAGAAGGGGGTGACTTGATCCTGATAATGAGTCAAGCACCAAATCAAGGTATCCACCGTAAAGGATCATCATCTGTTCATGTTGTTGGATTTTGTAATCTGAGTTGACTTCCTAGTCTGGCTTTGGGTGACAGGATAATTGGATTGCAGGTCACAAACCTGCTTGGTTGGAACCTTGCTGGCGGGTTGAGCCTGCGGTTTTGACACCCCCCCAACTGAAGGTCGGCCTCCTCTGGGGGCAGGTTGTCAAGGAGGTTGTCAGGAGCCAAGGCCCCGTATTGAACTAGTTGTTGTTTGGTGGTGGGCAGGGCAGTTTCTAGTTGCTTCTGTCTTGCTTTTCAGGGTTGTAGGCAATCATGGTGTAGGGTCTTGTCTTGTTTACGTTTTCCCAGCCCTTGCACAAGGTAAGTGTTATTGTTGTTTACCTTCAGAATAATTGCTGGCCCTACTTTTTCAGGTTGTAACTTGCTCTTGTCAATGTTCATGACCCATACTTTGTCCCCAACTTAATGCCTATTGCAGATGGGGACAAATTTCTTCTGCAGAAGTTCATTCTCTTTGGTTGTTTGCTTGCTGTTAGCCTCTACTACTTGAGGGTCCAAGTGTGGGGGGACTTTACTTGGAATTTCCAGTTTAGGTCCTGTCAATGCTTGAATGATATTTGGCTGTGTGCTGTATACCAGTTCAAACGGGCTTTTTCTGGTGGATCTGTTCACTTGGGTTTGGCACACAAGTAGTGCAGTCAATGGCTGCTTATACCAGCCTTCAGGTCTCCTGGTGGTGGGTTTGGCTAAGGCTTGCACAAGGCTGCTATTAAGCTGCTTTACACGTTCATTGGCTTGTGGGTGGTATGGTGTTGTCACGGCATGTTTGACCCCATTTTTAGTGAGGTATACATTGGTATTTTTGGAGGTCAATTCTTTCCCTCCATTGGTTATCAGGAGTTCTGGCTTTCCAAACTTGCTGATTATTTTTTTGCCAATAAATTGTCAAACGTCATTGCTGGTGTGTGCCTTCACTGCTTGGGCTACTGGCCATCTTGTCGCAAAGTCAATGGTGGTGATGACGTATTTCTTGTCATTGTGTTTTCCTGGCATGGTGCCAACAATGTCAAGAGCCCATACTTTTAAAGGTAGTTGTGTGCAGATGGGAAGTACTGACTTTGGCGGGGTTTTGCTTTTGGCATACCTCACATTGGTCTAGAACTTCCTGGACATTGTGGTATAAGGTTGGCCATCAGGCTTTATGCTTTAAGAACTCATATAGATTTTGGCTCTTGGTATGTCCAAGATCTCTGTGATAGCAGAGGATAGTGTCAACTTGCTGATGTGTGGGATGTAGGGAATGGTCTTATTGTCCGTCATCTTTCTGTGAAGAGTCCTGTATACGTCAGCAAAGAGATGTTCATTCTTGATGACTGTTTCTTTGGTTATGTTGGTTGTGCCTGCAGGGAATCCTTTGTCTTTTGTATGTAGCACTAAGAGAGGCCAGTCTGGGTTGAGCCCATTCTCTCCTCTTGAAGCACGGACATACAGCCAGGACAGGGCGTCTGCCATGGCGAGCTTGGCCCCAGGCTTATACTGGATGAGCATATTAAATCTCTCCAATAGTTCCATCCACCGCGCTTGGTGATGTGATAGATTTGCTTGAGTCTTGAAATAAATGAGTGACTTGTGATTGGTTAGTGCTATGAATTCTTCCTGCTATTCTAGGTAGCAATGCCATTTGACTAGACAGTGCACAATAGCCAGCAGTTCCTTGTTGTGGATAGGGTATTGACACTTGCCATCTGTCAATTTTTGCAATTTGTAGGCTACGGGCAGGAAGTCACTGTCACTATTCTTAATTTGTAGTACTCCCCCAATGGATGCATCTGAGGCGTTGGTTTCCATCTGGTATTCCCTGTCACGTTTGGGGTATTGTAGGATATGAGCTGTTGTGAGCTTTTCTTTGAGGCGTCTAAAGCAGAGGTCACGTTGGGGGGTCCACACAAACTTAGACTTGGCGCCAGTTATGGTGGACAAGGTGGCAGTCAAGACGCCACAGTTGGGTATGAAGTGTTGTACATAGTTCACCATTCCCAAGAAGGTGTGGAGTTCTGACTTATCCTTGGGGGGTGGAATCTTGCTGATGGCCTGTATCTTTTGACTGTTGGGTTTGATGCTATCTATTGAGACTATGTGTCCCAGGAAGGATAGTTGCTCCCGGAAGAACTGGCATTTGGAGGGCTTGGTCAACAGTTTGTGTTGTGCCAAGTTTGAAAAGACTTCCTCAAGGTCTTTGTGGTGTTGTTCCACCAAAGGACTATAGACAATAATATTGTCCAGGTACACTAGGGCATGTTTGCCTATGTGGGGCGCAAACACTTTGTTCATGAAGGTTACAAAGGTGGATGGGGCATTGGTCATGCCAAAGTTGAGTACCACACATTTGTAGGAACCATATTTAGTGCGGAAAGCCGTTTTTGGAATGTCTTCCTCCTTGATACAAATCTGATTGTAGCCTGCAGTTAGATCAATCTTGGAGAAGACGGTAGCTCCTCCCAAGGTATCAAAGAGGCTGTCAATCAGTGGCAATGGGTAATAATTCTTAATGATGACTTTGTTTAAGGCGTGGTAGTCCGTGACCAGGCGTAAGGTACCGTCCTTTTTAGCTACAAAGAATACGGCGGCCCCAAAGGCAGACTGTGAGGGGCGGATAAGTCCTTTTTTCAATGCCTCCTTGAGATAGGCGCATAGGGTGTTGTCCTTGTTTGGGGTCAGCCTGTAGATGGGGTGTGCCTTGGGTACAGCCCCCTTGAATTGGATGGAGTTTTGGATATGCTTCTCAGGGGGGTAGCCCAGGTAACACTTCCTTAAAGATTTCTGGATGGCAGGCCACAATGTTGCGGTCCTGAGGCATGGAGGTATCCTGGTGGTCCTTGAAGTGTATGATTTAATACTGGCAGGAATCCCAGTCAATTGCCTTCAGGTTTTTCTTCTTGTCCGAGGTCTCTGTGATGCGTACAAAGACGTGGTCACATAGGAGTTGGTCCACGGAGTCAGGGTAGATCTGATGGTTGACGCCTTCATGCTTGATGGTCAACACAGAGGTTGCCCAGTCTACATGAGGGTTGTTTTTCAGTAACCAGTCCAGTCCCAGTACAATGTCAAACTTAGGGAATTTGATGACAGGACCTTGGATGGTGGAGTGGAGGTTTTAAAGAATGATGAAAAAGGGGGCAGTTTCCTTTGTCACAGCAATGTGGTGTTCATCAGCCAGGACCACGTTTTTAATCCGCAAAGGATTTTTGGCCAGCTTGAAATTATCCACAAAGCTACTGTTGACTAAGTTTTGATCTGCTCCCAAGTCCAGGAGTGCTAAGCCTGTGTAACTGCAAAAGCAGAAAGGATAGGACATCAATTTATTAGGATGCCTGGCAATGGTGTATAGTAATGGGTCCTCCCAGGGCACTTGGATCATTGGTCATTGGTCTACGTCCTTGGGTTGGTATTCATCATTGGGCAAGTAAGGAGTTGCGTGGGAAGAGCTTGGCTCACTTAATGCTCTCCCCGGGCTTTTCACTTGTCTTGAGCCTTGCATGGCAGTGATACAGAAATGAGTACAATTTGACTGGCCATTGTTCCCACTTCCATGTCCATTTGAACTTGTGGGTTTATGGTTGGTGTTATTCCCAATGTTTCCAGGGGGTGGTTGAGTGGAGCGCCCGCCTATGTGGGAATCCTTATGTCATGAATGACATTTCAATACTTGTATTGAAAACCCAAGAGTTAAACCCTGGTTCCCAGGAGACCAGTCCAGGACCTGCCAATCTGTTAAAAGACGGGCTCAAATTGGTAAATTACTCCGCATTCCGCTGGACTACTACAGATGACCCTCCAAAGATCACTCAAGTCACACAAAGTGGACAGGGGACCACCCGCTTGTTAAATTGCAAACCCGAGTTAACGAGTCACTCCGAGACCCGCCAGCCCCCCAGAGATAATCCCCCAAATACTCATCAGATTGATGCCAACCTTGGGCCACCAAAGACCCAAACCTATGCAGAGGTTGCAACTTGCCTTAAGGAGGTTAAGACAAAACCTATTTTTAACCTTGCCAATGGCCACCAGCAACTTCCAGTCTCCTGCCCAGAAGGGGTAGTGCAATTGGACTACTCAGGTGACATAGTGAACAGTGGCAGCAAAACAAAGTATTGCCTTTCCGATTTGCCAGAACAGGCACAACCTGGATCTGCTGCCCTCGAGACCCCAAGCCAAGACCCACGTCCCACCAGTGCCTTGTCTGCAAACCTGAACCCTGCAAAAATTGAAGAAGCAAAGTCCCAGGGTATAAAAACCCTGGCGGAACAGCAAAACCCCCATTGTCATTCTCAATAATAAAGTTTTATGAACCTTTGGTTCAAACAAATCTTACCCTATCTAGTCTTAGTGATCTTCCATCTTAATTCTAGTCAAGTAGACCACCAGGCCGCCGCCCTCCCCCAAGACCAACCTGCCAAATTGTCCCAGGCATTATACCGTCCCCTGGGAGCCCCCTTTGGACCTGTGCATTTTACTGAATACCCCCCCCCAACCCAGACTATTCAGAGTACGACTTGGAAACCATCCTCATTGCTGACCCTTTGGCAAGGACTAGAAGTACCGAGTACATAGGACACAAAGAAAAGAGGGTTGAGATCCCACCCTTACTGTTCAAAGACAAGTACAATTACCTGCCTGCCTACTTTGTTCCTATGACTTCTCCTTTAACACCACAACCAGACCGCCTGTTGGAACCCACTGCCGCAGCTGAGACCACCTCTACCCAACTGTTTGGAGTACTCTACATTACTTTGACAGGATTGGTAGATTCCATGGTCCCCAACTCCAGACCTTGGTCCTTACTCGGGAAATCTGTATCTTATATTATCAAGTTAGCACCCATTCTATGGTGGGCCCTACCTGCCAGCTTGGCCATACCTCCCCCTGAGCCGCCCAAGGCCTCTACTTACAACTGGCTTCCTGATACCTTGGGCCTTTCTTGTTTCCCAGTCTGTGCCTTAGCAGAGCGTTGAATGTTTGTTCTGCTTTTTCTGCTTCACAGTACAGGTTTTGCAGGTTGTTCACTTGATCCAGGTTCACATGTCTCATCACATGCAACTTGAGGGCGCCGTAGTACATGAGGTTTGTGGCTGAGGTGTCAAAGGCCATGTTGGATGAAACGCAAAGACAGAGTTCCTCGTAGGCGCAGGTGAGTTCTTTAACTGTTCCTGTCTTGGTCAGGTTTTTTACTTGGCGTATGATCATGAGCGCTGTATCTTTAAGCACAAACCTTGCCAGCTAATCTTGCTTAAAGGTATCCCAGTTCTTGTCAGTGTGCTCTTTGTGCCATTTTTTGCAACAAGTGCCAGCGTCATGGGTCAGGCAAATGGAAATCTCTGTGATCCAAAATTGCTGTGGGCATTCCATCTGAGCCAGCTTGCTCTGGATGGAATGGATCCATGTGGCAGTGTTGTTGTCGTTGGCCCCGGCAAAGGGTTCCAAGGCGGTGCTTTGTAGCCTTTGCGCTACATAGGCGGGCATGGTAGTTTCATCAGCTGGTTGCGGCATCAAGGAGGGAGCCTGAAAGAACCCTTGGAAGACATGGTGTTGAAGGCGGGTAGCAGGATTACCGTTTTTTGGTATAGGAAGAAACCATTGGGTATCTCGGTACCAGGAGTATACAGAGTCCAGTTGGGCAGGAGGCCAGACATGATTCTGTCAAGTATTTGTTGGCTGCGGCGTGTGCAGACAACAGGCGGAATTTTTCAAGATAAGGTAGGATGGAGAACCTACCTGTGCTATCAATGTTGTAACTGTGCTGTTTTAGCAGAGTTACACGGGTAAAAATATTTAGAAGTTAGATAATAATCTTTATTGTGAGATAATGATTATATAGTTCATGTGAATCAAGGATAACAGGAACAAGATTAGTGATCACATGGCTGGATGGAAGAAGGGGGTGGCTTGATCCTGATAATGAGTCAAGTGCCAAATTGAGGTATCCACCGTAAAGGATCATTGTCTGTTCATGTTGTTGTATTTGGTAATTTGAGTTGACTTCCTAGTCTGGCTTCAGATGACCGGATAATTGGATTGCGGGTCACAAACCCGCTTGGTTGAAACCTTGCTGGCGGGTTGAGCCTGCGGTTTTGACATTTGGTTCACCAATCTTTTTCCATACCTATTTTTGATACTCTTTAATCTGCATACACCCAAGTGTCAGTACCCATCTACTGGGATAGATAGTCAGACTCCAGTTGATAAAACCAAAGCCTTTGACTACTACCGCCCACCCAACTCTCCCTTTGGCCCTGTGCATTTCACTGAGTATCCCTCCAATCCTGACCACAAACCCTGAACATTGGAAGACTTGCAGTGGTACACCCACCCAAACACTCCCAAGGAACCCTACCAAATTGTCCGTGACGGCAAAGCAATCACCATCTACCCTTTGATCTTCAACAGGAAGTACAACAATCCTGCCGCCTACTTGGTCCCCATAAAACTGCCCCCGACACCCAAACCAACCATCTCAACCCCCCCCCACTTCTGACGCCACTGGCCAGAGTAGTCAATTCCTGGGAGTGTTTTACCTTGTGATCACGGGATTGATTGACTCTGCCTTGCCAGCGGCTGGACCTTGGGTTGTGATTGGGAAGGCTCTTTCCTACCTGGTAAAGTTAGATCATATCATCTGGTGAACCATGCCAGTACCTGCTTTGAGTCCTCCCTCACCTGCTGGAGCTCCACGGTACTCCTGGTATCCTGACACATAGGTATATCTGTAACACTTTGTTTAGAGATTCTTGATATCTGGTACCATTTCACTATCTTGACAGCTATTCTAGTATTTTTTATAATATATGAAAGAAGTGAGGTTAGAAGAAAGTCATAGGGTAAAGAGATTGAGGATATTTTAGGAAAATCACAAACTTGGTTCATATAGTAACCCTTTTAAAATTTAAATCAGAGCTTGTCACAATTTAATAAAAGGTGATTTCATTCTTTATCATATTTCTTACCCTATACAGTCAATACAAAAACTAACTAGGAACCACCTTTATTTAAATGAAGGGAAATCATGAAAAATGAAAATCAACAAAATTGGCAATATTAGATGCACCACAAACCTTTTATGATGTACAGAGAAAAATAAGTGAAAAATAAACACTATAAAAATGAGCATATTTTCAGAGAAAAGAATACTAAGAATTTAACTCAAAAGAGTATCTATGCCCATAAAATACATATGAGACATGGCCTCTCATCCAAACTTATCTATATAATAGAACTGAGGCTAGAAAAGCTTTTGAATAAAAAAAGATGGCTAAAACAAGAGAAATGCCTGAGTATATTTGTGGTTGAATTATCTGAGCTAGGAAAATGGGGTTATCATATAGGAAATTGTTAATCAACTTAAGGTTGATGCTGAAACAGCTCAAGAACTTTACCAAAAGTTCCAAAATCTAACTCTGTGAAAAATTTGACCAATATCAGGCTGCCCTAAAAAGACTACAGCACGAGATGATTGATCTATAAACAGAATAGTTAAGCAAAATTGGGTTACAGCAGCTAGCCAAATTAGAGAGAGTATCATGATTAACTTGAATATTGATATCTCTAATAGTACTATTTAGAATATATTGTATGAGCAGAGGTATTATGGCTGTATTGCAAGAAGAAAACCACTCCTAAAGCAAGGGAACAAGTTTAAAAGATTGGTATTTGCTCACCAATATATAAATCACTCTGTATTCTTTTGGTAAAAGGTAGTTTGGTCTTATGAGACTAAAGTGCTGCTTAGCAGATCTCAGAGACAACAAAATTTTTATTGCCAACCTGATGAAGTCTATGACCATGAGTGTGTAATATCCACTGTTAGAAATGATCAGCAGGGTGCCATGTTTTGGGGCTGCTTCACAGCCAATACAAATGAGGAGATCCAGCCAATTAGAGAATCTATAACCAACAAACTTTACAAAAAAGTCTGGATAGTAATCTCTGTTAATTTATGGAAGGGTTGGAAAATCCAGTCAATTATATCTCCATGCAAGACAATGCCCCTGCTTAAAAAGCCCAAGAAGTTAATGAATACTTGGATTCCAAACAAACTGTTTGTTTGACTTGGCCTCCCAAAAGCCCAGATTTGAATCCTATTGAACATCTTTGGGATGTTTTCAAAACTGATTTGCTAGCAGGCTCCAAAAATCTATAGGGGATCTCGAATTTGGAGTGGCAAAAGCATGGGAAGTGATTCCTATGGAAACTCTTAAACACCTGTTCCATTCTATGCCTGGAAGACTTGATGCTAGTATTAGAGATGGAGATGGATCTACCAAGTACTGGGTTAACAAGATATTCAGTCTTGTAAGTCATTTGGTTTTTACAATAAATGTTGAAAATTTTGAAATATGCTTATTTTTTCTCTGTAATTGATAAAAGTTTTGTGGGTCATCAATTCATGCCAATTTTGGTGATTTTTGTATATTATGATTTTTCTTTACTTTAAATAAATGTGAAGCCCAGTCAATTTTTGTATTGGATATAAGTATTCAATTTAAAAATAAATGCATTGGGTTCTTCTGGCTAGCTTGGCACTTATTGGTTGGTACTGATAAAGCCAAATTTACTCAAAGCTTCTGAGGAAACGTTGGATATTATTTACTGAAGACCAACAAGTGGCTAGCTGACCTCAACCGTTAAGGCTTCCTGGCATGATTTTTGAAGTTTTTCAGTTATAACCCGCCTGTTTGAGATCACATTCTACAGGTATTCCAGGGTGGGGGTCTTTTTACAAATTATAATTCTGGGATTGTTTTTTATTTACCAACAAGACCCCTTAGATTTGGGGTTCTCTACAAGATTGATCGGGCTAACTCCACAACTAAGGCTTTAGATTGATCCTAGTCTGAAGGTGTCAACCAGCCTATCTCCTTTGATCTCTACTAAGTTGGACCACCAGGTCACTATCCACTTACGTTCTGGTAGAGCATCCTTAAGATTATTATTGAGCATAAAACGATTAAGCTTGTCTCTTTATTGCATTGCTAGTGTTGTTATCTTGCTTTCAAAGGCCACATCGTTCAAGTTATTTAGCGTCTATAGCATAATTGAGATGTAAAAACAAATAAAAAACTTAAGGAATAAAATATTATTAGATAGGTAAATTATCAACATTGGCAAAGAGCCCTCTGGGTGTAGACTGTACATGTGAGAGGGGCAGCAACTCATGAAACTGTCTAGCAATATGGTCATCTGTAGATTAGTGGGGACCAAAGGATGGCCCAAAGGGCGGGTGATTAGATGATGTGGTTGTTGGTAAGTAGGGATACGTTGGCTGCGTAAAAGGTGAATTTGTCTGAGAAGGAACCATGAACCCATGATGAGAGTTGAAAAGAGGAAAGTTGCCGGAAGGAACTCGAGACTGATCTGGAAATAAGTGTGAACCATCCTGGCTAGAACTTTGGGATCCATTAGAACCCCAGCGGGGACGATGGCCTGGCGTACGATCTGCAGGAAGTCTTCCCCACGAAAGGCGAACCCTGTTGGCGCCAATCTGAACTCCATTGAGTTGGGAAAGCGCATGTTCAGCCTGATGCCGGTAAGCATACTGAACAAACCCACATCCTTTACCAGGAGGTATCTTAATGTGATCAATTTCCCCAAAGGCCTGGAAATAACTGAGAAGCATCCCATAAAAAAATAAGATCAAAATTTGTCACAGAATAAAGATAATCCTTACTTGCGCAAGTCCTCTTCGCCAGCATTCGGATCAAGATTCCCCACAAAAACAGTCGTAATTGAGGGATCGACATAACCAATTCCAAGGGCAGATAAAGACCGATTCTCCGATGGAGGAGAAGATCCCGGGCGAGCCCTTGGAGTGGCAAGCGAAACACGAACTGGCCTGCCCTGGAGTAAAGTACCAGGCATTTCGACTAATGCTCTAGCACGGTCTGCTTCACTTCCAAAGCGAACAAACCCGTACCCTCTGTGTCGACCAGTTCCAGCATCCAATACTACTTTGGCAGCACGAGCAGAAGGGTATTGGCGAAACAACCCTAGTAGGGCAGCGTCGTCAACCCCGTCGGCTAAATCTCCAACAAAAATAGAAAATTCAGGCGTTGAGGCGTCCCTTCGAAAATTAAACCAAAAATATTAAACCAAATACCTTAAAGAGGAAGGGAAGGTATCAACTCCAAGTGCCCAATTGAGGCGGAATACCTTACGAGTCCCTGGTAGAGGCGTCCCCTGAAGTGTAGTAAGAGCCCGTTGTGCTTCCGTAGGGCGGGCAAACTCAACAAATCCATACCCAGCACTCTGTCCAGTACCGCGATGATGAATAACCTTGGGCATAACTGAAAACCCGACACTGGCCCAAATCTGGCGAAGTGCACCTTCATCCATCCAGGGCTCAAGTTCACCCATCCTTTATAATAGCAAAGTTTAGTAACAATAATTAAATGTAGGAATAAAATAGATAAAGTTTAAACTGAAAGGTTTGAACATTTAAAGAAAAGACTAAAGTTAAGTCCCCTGGCTACTTGAAGTAGCACTATGGCTATGATAGATAGTAAGATGCTTACCATAAAGTAGAGCGACCAGCAACTGGATCAATGTTATGATGTACTTCACCACCAAGGCCTAGCGAGGTGGAAAAAGGAGAAAAATTGTGGGTTGAAGAGGCAGAATGGGATGAAGTAAACCGTGGTTGGGTAAGATGGGAAGATTGAGCCAGGCTAGGGTAGTGAAGGGGCTGGGGAGTGATTTCCATGGAGAGGGATTCAGTACGAAATTTTGGGGTGGGGCGGAAGGGGGGCCTGTTGGGGCTATTGTTGAACATGAGCAGAGCCACGAAAGAAAGTGGCCAAGAAGTAATCTCAACAGGGAGATAAAAACGCCTGACGAGAAGTTTGAAGAAAAACTTGTGGAGCCGAAAGTGACTCGGTATTAGAAAGAGTTGTACGTTGGAGATCAGATCCTTTTGAAAGCACTCTAAGGTGAAAGTATCAACAGCGGGCAAGGGAGCAATATCTACACTATGTACACGTAGCAGGGAAATTAAATAGGCATAAGCCAAGGGATATTTTCTAGTTATCTTGCTTGCTAAGCTATGTAAGCTAAGCTAAATATGACCTTGCTGGAGAAAGAAATAAGTAATTATCTTTTGTTTGATGCTTTATAATCAAATTGTATCCACTCAGCTGTCGGCCAAGAGCACCTCAGGTCTTCTCAAGGGCAAGGCTGGCAACCCTTGGGAAGCATGGGACTAAGCCGAGCTGAGTTGGATCTGATTGGATGGGCGCATGCTGGCTGATCGTCACCCGTTTGGCGACCTCTCCCCGGCAATTAAAATCTTTGCTAATTTGGGTCTGCATTACGCCAGTTGCCGCCAACTGGGCACACTCGCTAGCATTCATAAGCTTGGCTCAAGCCTGCCGTTGCCAAATAGGAGGTATGTCCTACGATCATCAACCTGAGTCAATCCATCGTCCCAATCCGCGCCTATCATTTGTCGGATCCACTGGCTCGCCAGTGATTGGCCCATTCAGGTCGATTAAGCAAAACGCCTCAACTGTAAATTAAAGGCAACCATTTGGGATCAAATGCATTTATAATTTTCATTTAATTATTATCTTTGAGGAAGGCTTCTTGGCAAGCCAACTGGGCGAAGCATCCAATCAACCAGCTCCACCAAAGGGGCCATCTGTAGTGGATTAGATATTGCTTTATGTAGACATGTCTAACTGCGAGTGCGCCACCAGTACGGCCCAAATGGTTTAAACTGCAATTGCATCCAAACGTGAGGGTGTAAAGATAAGCTTACTGGCGGAGCTTTATTCCCCACTGCGCAGGCATTGAACATACTTTGAGTTGTACGAGGCTCTCACCACGGCTGCAACGTTTCAATATTCAGAAATGGGAATAACTTGAATTACAGCCATCTTCAAATGTTTCACCTCCAACCGTTTGATTCCATCATGTTCCAAAATCCAGCATCTGCCAGTGAAGTTGGTTGGGTGAAACAGAGCCACATTTTTCAAACTTACAATGGTTCCTATTTCACTGATCACAAAAAGAAAAAAGTTTACTAATATTTATTAGAAGTAGAGCAGGGACGGGCACCAAAATTGTCACAATTTGTGTTGTGACCAAGCTTTGCCTGGAACAAATGGTTTTGTGGCTTTGGCAGGTGGGCACAGATCATTTTGTGACTTGCATGGCACATCACAATTCATGCAGCTTTGTTTTGTGCTTTTAGGGAGAGGCCACAATTGCAACTGCCACATTTGTGACCTGGTCCTAAAGTTGCAGCACAATCTGCATTAATTGCAATGTGACTAAGCACAATCATATCTGGTTTTAGGTTATGAGCAATCATAATCATACAATCTGATACTAGCTATTTCTTTAGCTAGCATATATATAACTAAAAGATATAATGCTGCAAGTTTTTAGAATAATATCAAACTTTCATATTTTTAATTTAAAAAGAATGCATAAAGAATAATAACACTTTATTTAAATCTTAATCAAAATATCTTATCCAGTTATTCAATAGTATTTGAGTTCTAATACTATCATTATGAAGCCTATTTTCAGTATAGGAAATAATATATCATACATCCAAAAGCATTCTTTCAGTGGATTTAAATGTTATAAGCACACCTAACGTCAGGATACCAAGAGTACCATGATGCCCCTTCAGGTGAGGGAGGGGCAAATGCAGGTACGGGCATGGTTTACCAGATGATGTGATCTAACTTTACCAGGTAGGAGGGGGCCTTCCCAGCCACAGCCCAGGGTCCAGCCACTGGCAAGGCAGAATCAATCAACCCTGTGAATGCCAGGTATAGCACTCTCAAGAATTGACTATTCTGGCCAGTGGCATCAGAAGTGAGAGGTGTTGAGACGGTTGGTTCGGGGGTCAAAGATGGTTACATGGGGACCAGGTAGGTGGGAGAATTATTGTATTTCCCATTGAATATCAAAGGGTATATATTGATTTCCTTGCCGTCACGTACAATTTGATAGGGATCCTCAGGGGCGTCTGGGTGGGTGTATCACTGCAAGCCTTCCAAGGTCCAGGGTTTGTGGTCAGGGTTATGGGGATACTCAGTGAAGTGCACAAGACCAAACAGAGCATCAGGAGGGTGATGATAATCAAACACTTCTGAGTCTCCAGCTGGTGCTTGGTGTTCAACTCCTGAAGGTGAAATCTGGTGTCTAGATGAATACAGATAGAAGAGTATCAAAAATATGTATGTAATCAGATTGGTGAACTAAAGGTTTATAACAACCTTATATTGCAACCGAGTTTCCAGACTCGCCTGCCAACATATCTTACGGTACACAGGGGGCGCTCAATGAGTTGCCCCTTGACGTGTCTAACAACATGAACCAATCTGATGACAATGTCAAACTGCGGGCACTTTCTCCTAATTAGAAGCACTACCAATTTGACCTGCTGATCCCCACACAAGTTATTCCTTGGCTTCAAGCCCTACATGAAACATGCCACCCCCTTGTGGCCCAGTGGCTTTCCCCATATATTATATTAATCACAGTATTCTATAATAAACATCATCTTATTCTATTCATTCTTGTTCTTTTTATTGAACTGTTGTCTTCCCCAAATCAAATACTGAATCCTCATTGGTTCAGTTGCAACAGTGGTAGTAGAGGTAGGTTTACAACCTATACAAAAGAAGAATCCCCTCAAGAAAGGACAGAGTAAGGGCTGTATGGCTACTCCCCATCAAGAAACCTTCCTGCCAATTCCCGAGGGGGACATTCCCAACGGGTACATCATCTATCAAGATTAACTGGTACTTACGAGCATGTATAATTGACTCTGTCTCAGGCAGCGTGACGCCAGCGTCACCCCGCCCCAGTCAGACCTGTCCCAACGCATGCTCAACCTTCAGCTTGAATCCTTTGCGGGAGGTGTTGAAGGAGCTGATATTGTCAGTTGGCTCCACTCTACCAAAACCTGCCTCCGTATCTGCCAAGTACCTGAGCCCATGTGGGTTGCCACTGCTTCAGGCTGCCTTACGGGGCCTGCTGCAGTCTGGTTTACCAACAGGGCCAGCCAAGAAATAGAAATTATCTGGGTGTTGTTCAGGGATGCCGCAAAGTCCCGCTACAGTGAAACATTTTCACCCATCATGATGGGAACTCCTCTCCTTGCCATCAAACAAACTGGTTTTGTTCCTGAGTACCTTGCCGCCTGGCAAAAAGCTCTTGCCATCACCCCAGAAGCTGTGACTGATGGAAACACCATGCTCCTTACCTTGATAATTAATGGGTTAAAACCCCATATCTGCAAGTGGGTTCCCGTAGGTTGCTTCACTTCCATTGACAACTGCTACAAGGCCATTGTGGAGGCCAATAACCAGGCTTCAATGGGCTTCCTCAGACCCAATGACGCATCACCTCAACCTTGTGCAACACCTGACAGTACCCACAACCAAGTAGGCTGCCGCCAGCCCCGTCAACAGGATAATGGGACTAAACGCCCCCGCAAGGGGGAGCTCCAGCTAGCCCAAATTGCTGATCCAGAAAAAGCCTGGGGGTTGTAGCTACAAGAGGTCCTACAACTCCACCTGACCCTCACTCTCAATCCCTCCTTGCAAAGAATCCCTGCAACTACAGTGTACACAAAGTTGAAACCCTTGATGTCTTTCAGGTCCATAGTGACAACCCTGTGCTTCAAGCAAGCCACTCTCTCAATAAAGTGACCTGCTTGGCTGATCCCTTTTGTTTTTGTGGAAACACTCATAAATTGTTGGTAGACACTGGGGCTGACCATACTATGGTGGACCAGGTGTTTGCTGATTTGCAGCAGCTAGACCGGGTGCCCAGCAGGTTCAAGGCAGTACAAGTAGCTGACTCCCGCAGAGTGGCAATTACCCACAAGGTGGTCCCCTTCTCTGTGAGAATGGGGAACATCCAGGTTAAGCTTGTGGGACCAATAATGGCAGGGCTCAGCCACAATGTAATTGCTAGCCTTGACTGGCTTTGTCACAACCGTCCCTACAGTGACTGGGATACATCCGTTATCACCCTCAATAGAAATGGGGTGGGCTTTCAGATATATCCCGTTGAAATGAACAAGTTGCTTCACAATATTGCGTTTGTCAGGATAACAGAAACAGGCTCATATGACTTTAAGGGGGGAAACTAGACTTCAATCAATGTTCAGTTGAAGTTATCTGCGCAGAACCACCCACGGCCCCTCCCCTTGACCACTCCGTCCCCACCAGCGCTTGTCGCACTCCTCAAGGAGTATAAAGATGTTTTCAATGAAACACTTGAACAACTACCTCCTTCCTGGGAGATCAAGCACACTGTACAACTTCAAAGATTGTTACCAAAAGCACAACCATTATACCGTCTCACACCAAAAGAAGATGAGACCCTCCACCAGCACCTCATGGACGCGCTTGATAAGGGCTTCATCTGCCCCTTGCTCTCACCATATGGGGCTGCTGTCTTCTTTGTAGCCAAGAAGGACGGGTCCCTTTGCTTGGTCACAGACTACTGCACCTTAAATGAGGTGATTTTTAAGAATAAACTATCCCCTGTCGTTGATTGATGACCTGTTTAACACACTTGCAGGTGCAAAGGTCTTTAGCAAGATTGATCTCATTGCGGGGTACAACCAGGTCCACATTGCACCAGGGGATGAGGCAAAAACTGCCTTCTGCACACGCTACAGATTGTTTGAGTGTTGTGTCATGAAATTTGGAATGACCAACGCTCCCTCCACCTTCTCCATGTTGATGAACAAAGCATTTGAGGAACTGATTGGGAAATGGGTGATTGTGTACCTTGACAACATTATTGTCTTCAGTCAAGATCAAACCACACACCTCCAACACCTCCGTGCTGTCCTCAACACCCTTCAGAAAAACCAGCTAAAAGCCAAACCCTCCAAATGTGAATTCCTCAAGTCAGAGCTCTTGTTCCTTGGGCACACCATCTCTTCCCAAGGGATAAAGCCTGACCCCGCCAAAATCAAGGCAATCACAAGCATGCCACCTCCCACCAATGTGGGCCAGGTGTGTAACTTCTTAGGCATGGTTGCCTACGTGCAAAAGTTTATTCCAAATTGTGGAGAACTTATTGCACCTCTCACCAAGCTCTTGAACACTAAACAGCACTTCCACTGGACTCCTGCCAGAGATCAAGCCTTTGAGACGTTGAAGCAAAGACTTAAAACTGCGCCTGTATTGCAATTCCCCAATTGGAATCATCAATACAAACTTGAGACTGATGCCTCTGACAGAGCCATAGGGGGCGTGCTACAGGTAGAAACTGATGAGGGCGTCTTCCTCCCTGTGGCATACAAGTCCAGGAAGCTAACAGACTTGGAACAATGTTACCCAATGCATGACAAAGAATTAGTGGCAATCATACACTGAATTGAGAAGTGGAACTGTTGCCTGGAGGGGGCCGCCTTTTCATCCCATATCCTGACAGATCACAAGTTGCTCCAGTACTCAACACACAGTCCCACTTGAAATGCCACCAGAAAGGCTGGGTTGAGCGCCTATCTCCCTACCAGCTGCGCATTGAGTACAAGCCTGGGAAGGAGCTTGTCATGGTAGACGCTCTCTCTAGGCTCTATGTAGTGCCCATCACTGGGGACAATGGCTTGGACCCAGATTGGCCAATGCTTTACCTCCTCCCTGAGGCAACCCGTTATGAAGGCCTTAACTCAGTAACCATCTCCAAGATAAAGGATAATGAAAGTCAGTTCACCACCAATGCTGGCAATGTCTGCTGCCGGGCAGAGACAGGTGAAAAGACGCCCTATATTCCCATCACACAATAAGGCAACACCATACTACACTATCACCACACCTTGGGTCATATCAGAGGATGTAACCTCTTCAAAATCATGAAATGTAAGGTTTGGTGGCCGTGTATGCATCAAGACATCTTAGATCTCCTCAAAACATGTGTGTTGTGTGAAAAGAACACGTCTAAACCTGCACCCCCAAGTCTGTCCTGCCCATTAAGGCCATGTAACCCTTCAAGCCATGGGCCCTCAAAATTGTTGGACTTCTCCCCAAAGACAGACTTGGGAAGAAGTACATCATCACAGCCATTGACTACTTCACCCGTTGGCCAGTAGCATGAGCAATCACTAATCAAACTGCCACCACCATCAGTTGCTTCATTGGCAAAGAAATTGTGGCCTGCTTTGGGCGGCCCAAATGCCTCATCACAGATGGTGGCCCCAAGCTTGTGGGGCATGTCATGAAGGCGTACTGCGCCAAGAATACCCTTCAACAAATAGTCACAACTCCATACCATCCACAAGCTAATGGACACATGGAGCAATTGAATGGGTCACTGGTCCAACTGATTGCCAAACTCTCACAGGAACATCCTAATACTGAATGGACTGAACACTTGCCCACCGCCCTACTCATCTTACAAGTGATGATCAACAGGGGCACCAGGTTCAGTCCCAGCACCCTGGCCTTTGGGACGCCTGACAGCCTGGCGGGGGTAGAACAAGGGAAATTACAATCCACAGTTCCTGGGAAACCCCCCTTGTTGACTACTCCTTCCCTGACCAGTGGCGTGCCAAAGCCTGGGATATTGAACAAAAGAAAATTAAGGGAGGGATAAGGCATCTTGAGGCCAGATACTCTGTAGGAGACTCCATCTATGCCCTTAACCCCAATTCCGCCAAATTAGAACCCAACCACTTGGGACCCTTCAAGATAGCCGCGGTCTATGACAGCCACACCTACCAACTTGAAGATGCCCAAGGAAACACCAAGAAGCTTCACCACAATTGCTTGCGCCCCTGCCTTGCCATTCCCACACAAAGGTTGTTCATGCAGACCTTTCCAGATCTCCCGCAAACTCTGATCCTGGTGTCTGACAACAAGCAGGGGGCAAGGGGGGTTGTTGCAACCAAGTTTCCAGACTTTCCTGCCAACGTATCTTACAATACACAGAGGGCGCTTGATGAGTTGTCCCTTGACGTTTCTAACAGCATGAACTAATCTAATGGTAATGTTAAACTGCGGGCACTTTCTCCTAATTAGGAGTGCTACCAATTTGACCTGCTGATCCCTGCACAAGTTATTCCTCAGCTTTGAACCCTACATGGAACATACCACCCCCTTGTGGCCCAGTGACTTTCCCCATATATTATATTAATCACAGTATTCTATAATAAACATCATCTTATTCTATTCATTCTTTTTATTTCTATTGGACTGTTGTCTTCCCCAAATCAAATACTGAATCCTCATTGGTTCAGTTGAAACACTTATTTGGTAAGAATAATGATACATAATTTTTCTGGTGCTTCTTGATTATATAGTCATTCACATGAAGGTGCCTCTGGGCATTTTCTGATGCTATCTAGGTGGCAAGGTTTGGCGTCTAAAATTCTGCTGGTTGGCTGGCTGTTTAATCATCATTTTTGGGGTCTTCAGGAACAGCTGCTTGGCTTGCTGGTGGCCTATATTTGCTTGACTGGTTATTGGTTCTGGCAGGGTTGACTGCATGTGCCATGGGGTCATTTTAAATTTGATTGCCATTTTTGGACTGGCTTGACAGGCATTTCTGAGGCTGAATAACTTGAATATAAAAGAGGCTCCCAATTGGGAACCCCAAATTATCAAATAGAGGATTGGTTTGAACTGGGAGCTCTGGGAAGCTAAATTTAGCCTGCCTAGGCCCAGACAAACCCACCAAGGCTTGGGCATAGCTTTTGAGGGCCAGGAGAGGCCCCACAGCTACTGGCAGGGCAGGAATGATTCTTGCACCTGGATAGTTGCTTTTCAAAGAAAATCCAGGTGCAGGCAAGCTTCTGCCACCGGCTCCCCTGCCTGGTGGCTGGGAGCAGGGTTTAAATCCTGTTCAGAGATTTGAAAGTGTTACTTTTGTAACATTTTTCTCTTATAAACCTGACTTTGCTCTCCTCTTCTCCCAATCCTGGCAAACAGCCTTGGTTGCATTGGCAAGGTTGTTGGCTGGTTTCCAGGTACTTTTCTTGGGTGGGTATCCCAGCTATTTGACATAGTACTGTGATTTGCAGTAGTGGGTACAGTCTCTGTGTATATATTCTACTTTGTGTTCAAGGGATCTCCCTACCAGGATGGGTGGAGGTGCAGTCTTCCGTTTCTGGTGGGGCAAGGAGTTTCCATCCTTTTTGAATAGTAAGGATTGGTGGAACCCATTATGTATTTTCCAGGAGTCAGATAGCTTCAGACAGTAGGCTACTTTGCCTACTTGGCCTGTGATCTGATGGTGACTGCTTCTTTGGTGAGCTAATTTCTGCCATGGAACATTTAGGGGTATATTCCTTGAATCTAGGTATACTCTGTCCCCAATCTCTAGAAGTTTATAAGGAGTTTTTTTATTGGGGAAAGCTTTGTAGGTCTGTACTGTGCAGGTTAGATTTTGGAAGCAGGTCATCTGGGTTTTGTGAATATGTTCCATCCAAGTTCTACCTGCTTTATTAGACTCTTGATTGCCAATTTTGGGATCCCAGGTAGGTTCAAATACATAATTGGCTTTGAAAGGGGATATCCCTGTGGACAAATGATCTTTGCTGTTGTATGTGTACTTGTAAGAGAGGGGGGCTAAACTAAACAAGTTTGTCTCCCATCTCAGTGAGACAAACCACCAGGATTCTGCCCAGTGAAGTACTGGGACGGATGCTCTGAGGGGGGACCAAAGAGAGGACACAAGAGACAACTGGGGAAAGTACACGTTCAATCCCATCAGCACTAGGCCAGTAAGCAAGCCACAGCATACAAGTAGGAGAAGGGGATGACAACACAGGTGCTTGAAGAGGCACCAAAGCTTCCTTCTTCAGGTTAAGAGACGGAGACACAGGTATTTACCTCAGGTACAGGAGTGAGCATAGTATGGTCAGTAGCATGTAAGTCCAGGTTGTCGCAGGTCAAGCTCTTGACTAGAGCCTTCCCAGAGATAAGAAGCCCACCAGAGAGGTGTAGGAGGCTAGAGGAATTATCACCCACAAGTTGTACCAAAGAGGGGATACTGGCCCACCAATCAGGAGAGGTACCCCAGAGGAGCAACAAAAATGGAGCCAAAGATAACACTATAAATTTCAAGGCAGGAATGATCATAATCTTAATCAGCAGAAAATTCTGAATATTTGTGTGTAATTTTCAGGGTTGAAACTTATAAAACTTGGTGGGATTTGGGTATCCACAAAGTGTAGGCACACTGAGATGCAGCAGGAGCTCAAGATGGACTCAGGGATCACCTCGGATTGCTTGGACGGTGGCAGGAGCAAAAGCAGGTTCAAAATCAAAGTAAAACAAGGTGTCACAGATCCTGAATAGATTAGAAAATAAGACGTCCACTTGGGGATCGAGCGACAAAACAATCACATTATTGCTTTATCTCAACCTGGTTTTAACAAGGTTAAATACATTAAAAACACCCTAAAATTGGGTGTTCAAAGCGCCTTTCAAATGCGCTTCAGGTGCAGGATTTACTTCCAAGGTTATAAATAGGACAACATAGATATTTCCACTTGCCTCTATTAGGAAGGGCACATGAAACCAGGTGTTCTCTTGCGTGGCCCTTTCTACTTTACCTTTCCACTCTCCTTCTTTAGGAAGGTCTTTCTGTCTATGCCTCCCTTCCAATGGGGGAAATTCCCCTGCCTTCTACTATATAACTGAAGCACTATCAAAATAAATACCAGTTTTGTCATTATATTCTTATATTCTTCTGTCCTACCAAAGGCTGTCACTATATCATCTACAGGTATGGTACTAAGAGTTAGGATCCTGACTAACTGTTTGTAGAAAATAGCACCCCATACTGCTACAAATACAACACAAGGTAAACCCAAAGAAAGAATAGAACTTATATTGAATTTTAAATTGAATTTTAGGTCCAAAGGATGTTTTCAAAAGCAGGAAAGCAGGTAAACATAGCTATAAACTAAACCCTTGTTTAAAAGTACCAGGGAGGATGCTGGGTTTGAAGCAGGACAATAAAAGATAAGGTTTAATAAAACAATGACTAACACTTTACTATAGATAGTAGGGAACTCCAACCAGAGTTTCCAAATAAAAATAAAATAAATGAGTAGAAAACAAGTTCTAGAACTTTAATGATTTTGAAAATTGACAAGCAGATGACTGAAAGTCCCCTTGCTTGATTAAAATGGATGAAACTACTGAGAGGATATCACATGACCATTTGACTTGTATCCAATTGGTTGGAAGAGAAATTTTGCTAGTCAAGGCCAGGGGTACTGGAAGGGTTTAGACTAATTTCTGCGGCTCTATCTGATTGGCTAGAGGCCAACCCAGACATTTGGAGTTCATTTTTTTTCTG
The DNA here is from genome assembly GCA_014839935.2 of Entomophthora muscae. Lineage (NCBI taxonomy): Eukaryota > Fungi > Entomophthoromycota > Entomophthoromycetes > Entomophthorales > Entomophthoraceae > Entomophthora > Entomophthora muscae. The sequence continues at coordinate 818,109 of QTSX02000718.1, read as the reverse complement.
AGCATCAATGTGGCGTCTGTTGATTGGTTATTTCTGATTGTTTTCAAATGTGGGCGGCACCAAGCCAACAAATAATCTAAATTAATCAGCGTTTCTTTCCAGGACAGGGAGACCAGAGCTGGGTGGCCTTCAGGGTAGACCAGGAAAAATCTCCCATCTAAAGTTTACTCTAAATCCCCTAAAGAATTAAGCAGCTTGGCTGTAGTTTTGGTACTTTTCTTGGTGCAGCAAGGGAAAATGGTGCGGTCCAAGGCCAAATGGGGCAGTGAATTTACAGTACTGGGCTGTGGATAAGAGGTCTGCCCAATTGTCTTGGGAAGCATTTGTGTAGCATCAGAGGTACTGATTCAAATCTAGTTAACTTGTTAATTTTGGCTGTCAGTCTGGGGTTGGTACAAAGTGGACACTCATCTTTTGATTCCTAGGTCTTTCATTGCTTAAACCCAGTAGTGTGATGTGAATTGTGGTCTTCATTCTGTCACTATTTCTTCTGGGATTTCATATTGGGCGAGTATTTGGTCATAAAAATGGCAGACAGTTTCAGAAGCAGTGCAGTGGGTAGTTTGGGAACAAAGTAAGCCATTTTGGTGAAACAATCAACCATTACTAGAATCACGTTATAGTCTTTAGAGGGTGGGAGTTCAACTATGTAATCCATGGATACCACTTTTCAGGGGCATGAAGGGATGTATAGGGGGCAGAGGAGACCTTCTGGTTTAGAGCATCTTGTTTTGGTGCACCCGCATGTCTCACAGCTGTCAATGTAATTGTAAACATCTGCGTCTATCTTGGGCCACAGGTAATTCCTTTTGATGCTGTGAATGGGTTTGTAGCGGCACGGGTGGCTGGCTAGTTCTGAGTTGTGATAGTCCTTTAGGACAGAAATCCAAGCCAATCCTTCTGTTACATAGATTCTTCCTCAGAACAGTAGGGTGGTTTCTTTTAGTGAGTAACCTCTTTTGTACAGGGGGCTGTCTAGTTGAGTTGAGAGTTCTGAGACCATAGTTTTGGCAACAGGGTCCTTTGCCTGGGCTTCTAATACATCTGATTTCTTAGCAACAATTTTCAGGTAGTTTAGCTGTATTCTTCCACTGGTTGTATTCAACAGGGTATGGGTGTTGTGATCTATTAACTCAGTGGAGGATGGGATCAGGTCAGCTCTCCTACTTAGGGCATCTGGGGCAATTTTACTTTACCAGGTTTATAGTCAATTTCTAGTACATAGTCCTCCAGTTCCAGAGCCCATCTTGTTTGTTGTTGGTTAAGCTGACTTGGTTTGAAGAAGTATAGCAAGTTCTTATGGTCTGTCAAGAACTTTACCAGATATTCAGCGCTGCATAGGTATCTGCACCAGTGCTTCAAGGTTTTCATTATTGCAAGCATTTCTTTAGCATATATTGGATAGTTTCCTTCAGCAGGGATCCTCTTTTTGGAATAATATGCTACAGGATGTAGCATACCATCCTCTTCTTCCTGAAGAAGAACCCCTGTGAGGTTCCTGGTTACCAGTCCCCAAAGTGTGTCCTGGGTCATAGACAGGGACCGGCTTGGAGGAGTCATCATTTCCTAGTAGTGGGAGGTGGCTTGCTAGAAGTTTGTACTTAGCCTGCATGACTGCAAACTCTTCCAGCACTTTTCCAATCACTAGGCAAGCATCCTCATCATGCACCTGTACTTCAGCTGATGCTAACCCCTCTGTGGGTCTTTAACAGTCTTTCAACAATCTAGTAAACTCATTTCCTATGAACTCTCTTCCTCTATCTGTCATTTCAAGATTTCTAGTTAACCTATCCCACTCTTCCTGGGAGGTCTTACTGGTGGTAAATCTTCTAAAACTTTGACAATAGGTATATTTCTCCCCCTTGTCCAGGGTAAAAGATATGAAGTAGCTCACTCATAGAACTCTTATCTTTATCACTGGAAAATTTGGGCAGGGGTCAAAATTGGCCTCTATTTACTTTTAGAAGTAATATCCCCTTAGAAACCTTCTGATATATTGCCTGGGTATAGAAACAATATGGTTTTGCCAATACTTGGAGTCCTTAAAAATATCTTGGACTCCTTGCACATGGTCTTGGGCTCCTGTACTTCAATCCTGGGCTCCTGCGCTTTGCTTCAGCTCCAGCTCCTTATTTCCAGCTCTAGCTCCTTTCTCCTTGTCTTCTGCACCTTTATCTTGGTCTTTGTCTCCTTTTGTAGCCCTTGTGGCTTTTTTAATCCACTTGATTGTTGCAATCAAGTTTCCAGACTTGTCTGCCAACATATCTTACAATACACAGGGGGCGCTTAATGAGTTGCCCCTTGACATATCTAACAACATGGGCCAATCTGATGGCAATATCAAATTGTGGGCACTTTCTCCTAATTAGGAGCGCTACCAATTTGACCTGCTGATCCTGCACAAGTTATTCCTTGGCTCCAATCCTTACATGAAACATGCCACCACCCCCTTGTGGCTGTGTGACTTTCCCCATATGATATATTAATCATAACATTCTACAATAAACGATACCTTAGTCTTATTATTCCTGTCCTTTCTATTGGACTATTGTCTTTCCCAATTCCAAGTACTGAATCATCATTGGTTCAGTTGCAACATGATCCAGTCCTTAAAAAGCCCCAGATAGCTTCCCCTTTTATAGCCTCTTGTTTCAGTCCAAATTCTCTCTCAGAACTCTTGTTCTCCAAAGCTTAAACTATCCAGATTTTCTTCCCCTACAATATATTAAGCTTTATAACTTACTTCAGCCAATGCAAGCCCTGAATTTTCTGCTTATGACCCTCATTTTTTAGGCTTTAACTCTTCATTTAAAGCCTTCAAAACACTGATTGAATAAGCTTTGTTGTGCAGCTAATCAAATGCTCAGATTCAATGGTTTTGCCAAAAAGTTCACCCAGATGACTTGCTCTTGACCTTGGTTCAAACCCAGAGCTGTCTTGCTCCAGATAAACAACTGCTCCGCGTTTTGAATTGGTTTTGCTGTAATTCCTGTCACGTTTCTCTGGCAAATCTTGAGCGCTTTTGCTTATGTTTTACATAAGGGATTTTTGAACCCTCAATTCTTCAACGTTTCTCCAAGTTTCTCTGCATTTTCTTCAGCATTTTACAGCTTTGAACTTGTTCATTGCCCACTTTTTGCCTCTCTTAATCATTTTGGCAAAACTTCAATACTCATTTTCACAGTTTCTCCATTCTGTTTGTGGCCTTTTTCTGGATTAATTTCAGCTCAATCAGCTCTTAATAAATTACAGTTTAATTCCTGTAAATTATTTTTCCCTTCTTTCCTGTATTCATATGATGATTAATTCCTTCTTTTATATCATATGTTTGGCAGCATTAAATATATTAGTTAACTGCTTCTTTCCTAATCTTTCCTCTGTCAAGGAACCAAAATCAGCATTATAACCCCTGTATTCATTCCAGCTAGTCCCTCTGAGCCAATTTACAAGTTCCCCAGCTAGTCCTTCACCATGATCTTCTGGTCTTTTAGCTAGTCTTTTACTATGACCTTCTAGTCCTTCAGCTAATCCTGCACTGTGATCTTCTAGTCCTTCAACTAATCCTGCATCACAATCTTTAATCAGTCCACTCCATTCTATAAACCATTCCATCACTCTGAACTACCTTGGTTCCAACTGCACAATGAACCAACTTGGTTCCAATCCTCAAAATGATCTTCTAGTTCCTCAAAGTCCTAGTCTTCACTGTTGATCCCACACTATGAACCACCTCAGTTCAGAATCTCAGTCCCTATTACCAGAACCTGTAGACCCAGGTATGAGTCTACATTGTTACTGGTGTTTGACTGGGCCCTTGAAAGTGGCATCCACTTAGGCCATTCAATCATAGATCAATAACATCTATGTAGTTGTCTTTACTCACCCAGGTTGATTAAGTCTGGGCTTTCAGTTGCAAAGTTATCAGCTTTACTTCCCAGAGGCCTGATCATACCAAGTTCTGAATCTGCTTCCCCAAGCAACCACTCTGGTAACACCCCTAAGCATATCCATACCTCCACTTTCAACTTCAGGACCTTCCTAAAGTCTTCAGAGAAACACAAACAAGGGCACCCTACCAGCCTGTTAGGTAGAGTGTTTGCTCACAAACCTCCTGTAAGCTGTATTAGGGTACACAGAGCTATCAAAGATCCTCCCCTCCCTGGAAACCTGCTTTACTTGCCAGGGGTCCAACATTCTTCAGCCCTGGTAGCCAAGTTACCTACCATGCCAGCACAATTTCCTACCCTGGCAGCCTGCGTTACACTCCAGGGTCTAAACAACATCTAGCCTGAGTATCACACACTACCCACCAGGATGGACCAACAGCAACTAACTCTGGCAGCCTGTATTACCTTCCAGGGACTCAACAACATTCAGCCTGAGTAGCACACGCTACCCACAAGGCTGGACCTCTCCCCACCCCAAGCAGCTAAATTTCCCTGCTGAGCTATCTCATTCCTCACCCCTAGCAGCCACAGTTTCCTGCTGGATGGGGCCCCCCCCCAACACCCCCCCAGGGGGGACATCATTTGCCTCTAGTAGTCCTTTGTTACCTACTAGCCAGGCCTTACCTTCCCTAATAGCCATTATTTCCTACTAGGCCTCTACCTGTCTCAACACAACTACACACTGTCAATCTTCAGCATAGCGTCTTTATTTGAAGCCAAATAAACCCTCACCTGCAAAACCGCTTCCATGTGGATTGTCACAGTAACCTGGGCCCCAAGATGTTATTTCATCTTGGGGCAACTTGTATGCTATTTTTGTTGATTTCAGCTTACTATGATTACAAGCTAGTTACCAATTTAATTGCTTCAGCAATTAAACCCTGAAGCAGCACAGAACCTAAGAATGCCACGCCTGGAATTGAGAACACAAAGACTCCAAACTCTCAAGTCCAGAACATTATAGTAAACTGGTTCACAAACAAGGTAGACATGCAATAGATGGGCAAATATACCTAGGAAGAAGCCCATGGAGCCATACCTGTCTTCTACCAGCATTTTCAAGCCATCATAAACTTGTACTTTAATGACACAGAAAAGATCTTGGGCGTAGCCTCCATGCTTTCTGGCAACATCTTATACTGGTTTGGAAAATCCCCTGATGAGGATGTTGCATTCTGCCTAGATTACATCAGATTTGAGAAAGAGCTTATGGCCACCGGCAACAATCAAGACACCCACCACCACACCCTCATCAACTTACTGTACATCAAACAAGGTTCCCACACCCTACAAGCCTACACCAATGAGTTCCTCAAACTGAAGACCAAAAATCAACTTGAAGATGAGTTGTTTGCCATCCTATACTGCCAGGAAGCCTGCCCTGCCTTGAAAGCTCTTCTCAAGAACCACCCTCCCACGCTTAGCCTGGACAAGTTACTCCTCCTGTGTAGAGTGTTGATCCTGAACCAAGAAGGGGGCCCTCCCACCTTGCACCGCCCTAACTGCACTCAGATGCCCAGCAGACAGGGCATGTCTTCCAAGGAGTTACAACATCACTATCACAATGGGTTGTGCTTTTCTTATCACAAACCTGGCCATCTCACCAAGGCCTGTCCCCAGAAGAGCGCCCCAACTGTTTCCCTGAAACAAATAAATACCTCTTCCCAGTCCTAAAAGTTTATTCAAGTCAAAGTTAAAACTCTTGTATTGATACAAAATATAGAAGAACTGATAGACACTAGAGCTGAAGAAAGCTTCATTGATGCAATGCTTGCAAAAGACCTGGGACTGAAAGATATCAACATATGTGTTAAGGTAATCATGGAGAATAGCTCCCATAAACTGGGGTTCAAGTGTGAGCCCAAGCTACTGTTAAGGATTGGTGGGAATATCTACCCAGCATCTCCTATCATTCTGAAAGGGCTTCCCTGCCCCCTGATCCTAGGGGACTCCTGGTCCCAAAGACACAGTGCCATCTTGAACCTCCACAACCAGACAGTCACACTAAGAAGTGCTGCCACTGGCAATGTGGTACCATTTCAGCTGGGTCCCACCAGTGGTAAACCCAGCACCCTCTTGACCCTGAAGATGAGCCCCAGTGTGGGGGTCCTGCTGCTCCACTGGAAAAGTGAAGTCAAGTCTTCAGTGAAGAAGCAGAAGCCCAACTTCCTGAACACTCAAAGTACAACCACACCATCAACCTCCTGCCCGGCACTGAACCCTGGTATGGACCCACCTATAGTTGCAATCACAAGGAACAGATAGCCCTGAAAGTGTATATTGAGGATATGACCAATAAATGCTTTATTTTTGTGACAAAAAGCCCTTGCTCATTACCAATGCTATTCGTGGAAAAAAAGGATGGCAGGATGCACCTGTGATGGTCTACATGGAAGCAGTTTGTGCAGGTGAGGGCTGATTTGGCCACAATAAAGACTCTATGCTTAAAGTTGGAGAAGTTAGTGGCTCTAGGGCAGGTGAATGCCTAGTAGGTAACAGGGGACTACTAGAGGTACATAATCTACCAGCCTAGTAGGTAATAGGTGACTACTAGAGTGCTGGATGGTGTCTGAACGGCAACTGTCAGCATTAAAACTGTCTACATGTAATATCCTCTATGTCAACAATTCCCAAAATATATTTTTGTATTTTATGTTTATTGATGTTTTTGCCTTGAATAATTGTTCCTAATGTTAAAAGTAAAATTTTAATTTTAATTTTCAAGTTTTAAGTAAAAATGTAAGAAATAAAGCTAAAATAAAATTTGGGATTTTTGACATGGATGATGTTACATGTAGACAGTTTAAATGCTGACAGTTGCCATCTGAACCTAGTAGGTAGCATGGGCTACTAGGCAAGGATAAAGTCCCCATCTAGTAGGTAACAGTTGACTACTGGGAAAGTATTGTTCTTCAAACTAGTAGATAATGTGTGGCTTCTGGGAAGAAAGGGTGATGAAACCTAGCAGGTAACTAAGGACTTCCAGGGAAAGGATGAGCTGAGGTAGCTCCAAGATCCCTTGGCCACTTGCAGAAGGTCTGCAAGTGAGGAACTTTACCTAAAGGATTGGTAAGGTTTCCTTGTCCGTGTCTTCTTGAAGTCTTTGAGGAGGCTTGAAGCCACCAGCTGGCATGTATATGCCTAGATACATTATCAAGGTAGCTGCTTGGGGAAAAAGCTGCAGAACTTGGTAATGAACAGGTCTCTTGGAAGAAAAGTTGGTTACTTTGCAACTAAAAGCTCATAATTAACCACCTGAGTGAGTAAAGAGAATTGGACAGACATGAGGATTGTCTGTGGTTGAATGGCCCAAGTGGAGGTCACTTACAAGGGCCCAGTCAAACGCTAGTGTCCTTGTAGACTTATTGCCTGAGTCTGAGGTATTAGTAACAGGGACTGCAATGAAGGATGTAACCTTGGTGGTTCATAGTGAGGAATAGAACTATTGTGGTTCATAGTGAAGAATGGAATATTGATGGTTCATTGTCAAGAATGGAGCTTTAGTGGCTCATAGTGACATATGGAACCTTGGTGGTTCATAGAGCAGGACTAGAAGATCATGGAGAAGAACTAGTAGGAGTAGAAGAAAGAGCAAGAAGAATGAACTTGGACTGTTAAAAATAAGATGAAAAGAAATAAGCCAAGTAGAAATTAAGGAAAATGTGATAAAAAGAAACAGTAAAATATTAAGATAAAGAATATAAAAATATAGGAAAGAAAGCAGGAAACAGTTCACAGAAAATTTACTGTGAATTTATAATAGATTGATTGAGTGAGAAGGAGCCAGAGACAACAGAAACAGGACAGAGAAAATCTAAGGGCAAAGGCTGGAGTTTTGCCAAAATTATTAAGAGGAGCAAGAAGCAGGCAGCAAACGGTTTGAACTAATGAAAAGTGGTAGAAAATGCAGGAAAATGTGGAGAAATTCTGAAGAAATTAAGGTTCAAAAATCCCTTAAGTAAAGCATAGGTGGAAGAACTCAAGTTTGCTCAAAAACATGACAAGAATTACAGCAAACCTGTTCAAAATGCAAAGCAAGTGTTTATCTGGAGAAAGACAATGCCAGGTTTGAACCAGAGTCAAGAGCAAGTCATTTAGGTAAACATTTTGGCAAAACATTCAATCCAGAAAAATGATTGACTGTAGCTCAAAGCTTGTTTGATAAAGGTTTTAAGGGCTTTAACTTAAGGGTTTAAGCCTAAAAAATGAGGGATTGAACCAGGAAAAGCTGGTTTTCAATTGGCTGAAGTAAGTAAAAAAGTTTAATATATGATAGAGCAGAAGAAACTGGATAGTTTAAGCCTATGAAATCATAATTCTGAGAAAGAAAAGAAACTGAAACAAGAAGCTATAAAAGAGGGAGCAGTCTGAGGCATTTCAAGGATTGAAAACAGTGGATTACTAATGCCACAAAGACAGAGCAAGAAGCAGGAGACCAAGATAAAGGTACAGGAGTCCATGAATAAGGAAAAGGGGCCCAAAATCAATTACAAGGTGTCCAAGAGGTTGTTGGAGGACTCCAATTATTGGCACAAATCAATTGTTTTCTATACCCTAGGCCATATACCAGAAGGTTTCTAAGGGGATCTTCCTTCTAAAAGCAAATAAAACCCATTTCAACCCCTGCTCATATTTCTAAGTAGTACAGATAGTCCATATGAGTGAATTGACTAACATCTTCTACCCTAGCTAAGGGGAGGAGTATACCTACCGCCAAAGCTATCAAAGGTTCGCCACTAGTAAAACTTTCCAGGAGGAATGGGAAAGGTTGAAAAAGACAACTTGAGATGACAGATAGAGGGAGTGAATTTATTGGGAATGAATTTAAAAGGCTTTTAAAAGATTGGTTTAGGCCCACATAGGGTCTAGTACCAGCTGAAGTCCAAGTACATGAAGGGGATGCCTGCCTAGTAATAGAAAAGGTATTAGAATAGTTTGCTGTAATGCAAGCCAAGTACAAAATTCAAGCTAACCTCATACCTCTACTAGAGAATGAAAACTCCTTCCAGTTGGTCCCTGGCTATAACCCAGGACAATTAATGGGGACTGGTAATCAGGAACCACACAAGAGCCCAACATGGGGATCTTTTTCTAGTAGTATGGGAGGTGTGTTAGGAATTATGGACAAGGGGATTCTCAAAGGAGATAGTATCATGATCTCCAAGATGGCTCTGTTTAATGGTAAAGGAGGGAAAACAGAGAACTTTCTGCATGAGCTCAAAAACAGGAGCAAGTTGATTTCATGGACAGAGAAACTGAGGCAGTTCAACATTATCATGGGCCCTGAAGCCAGCAGGTGGTTCAAGCAGATCAACTGGACCTCCTAGAGTGAGGTTGAGAAATTGTTTAGAGACAAGTTTGAAGAAAGAGTTATGACTAGTGAAGCATATGGGAAGGTATGTCTCTTGAAGCAAGGACAGTTGTAGACCTTGTAAGCTTTTGTGAGAAGGTTTGAGCTGTGGATTCCATATATGGAGGGTGAAATTAGTTTAACTTTCATCCTTGATGGGTTTATCCAGGAAATTAAACCAGAGATCTCATGGGCTGCATCTCAGATAAACTGTCACAATATGAGCAGGTCAAGGGTGGTCCAGAATTGGCTGAGATATAGAAACATTTACAAAATGGGACCTATGAAGGGGAAAAGTTGGCATTTTTTACTATCTGCATGTTGACTTTTTGCATGTCAATTGTTGAAATTAATTTTATACCCAGGTCAACACATTAGAAAAGTCTAGATAAAGTTTACTATCATGTAGCCTACTGGAAGTTGTCACGTTTTTAACAAGCAAATAACCAAATGCTGAACATTTTACCTAGTAAAAATTAAGCTCCAAATAGTTTTTAGGGTAATATAATCATGCAGAATCCAAAAGACTGAAAAATAATTGAAAATTATAATAAATATACACTTCAAAAAATTTACTATGAAAATAACTGTTTTCACTATAAAATTATTTTATTTACCATATAAGAATTACTTAAATTATTTTTAAAAAAAAGCTTAATAAAAAATTAGATCATATCAAATCAAAAAAACTAAAAATAAATTTTTATTTTAAGAACAGTTGATATAACAGCAACCCAAAATTACATATACTTGAGTACTAAAACAACTATTTAAGCTAGATAATCCAGGCTCTAGCATAAAACTCTCTTATGAAAGCTATTAATTCTTTTTAAATTTAAATTATCTAGTCAAATAAGATAATTAGTTTTGATATTAAAATTATATAATAAAATATCAGAAAAGAGCCAAAAATGTTTATTATAAACTAAGTTGGTGGTTTGTTGCAAAAGAGTACAGTGGCAATCTTTCCTATCTTCTCCCCAAGCTCAGATAACTAGTACTTATTCTTGACAGCTGTCTTTATCTGCTCTTTTTAAAAGCTAGCATTACACTGTTTTCTCCTCTTTGGAGTCCTTACTTCCATATCCCAAAGGGAGAAGACAGTCTTCCTCTGTTCAGCCTTAAGGTGCTAAAAGAAGGAGATTTATCTAGGATTCACACCAAAGGAGGACTTTAGATGTTTATGTCAGTCTTCTAGGCCCAATGTTGTCTTCATTTCATCTGTGAGAACAACCTGATAGCAATTCCAGCTTGCCTTTACTGCTGACTTGCCCCTGTGGCTGACCATGTTGCGCCTCACCCACTGTGGCTCATAGTGTCATGGCCCATACCAGAATCTGGCTGGACTCCCGCAGGGGAGGCAGGCTGGGCCTGGAAGGCCAAGTACACAATAGGTGCAATCCTGCCCAAATAGTTGACTGCAGTATCTAGGGATTGCCAATTCCCAGTATGGGGCACAGCCTGGTTGGCCAGCCCTAATACTGTGATATAGACAACACCCAACTTACTAAAGTCCTGGGCAGGAGGCACAGTTGGTAAGGGAGGAGTAGGAGGGATCTCCAGCATGACGGGCAAAATGATCACTCTTGGTGACCAGGAGGAGCAAATACGTGAGGTTGTAAAGTGTAGTGGAGTTGCAAATAAATGCAAACAGGATAGTTATATTGGTGAAAAAGTAGATAGATCTTGCAAGAAAATAAGGAATCCTGAGCATAAAGACGCTTAATTTTAAGATGTCAACAAAGAAAGGGGATTTCCAGTGTTCCCAGCTATACCCTGCTGGGAAACTGCAATTGGGCTTACTGGCAACTTCTTATTGGTTGTCAATGGATTATTCTCAAGCTGTGTTTCATTGGTGACTTCTGATTTGTCAGTTAGATGGATCCTTTCATTATTTTTGCCCTGGGGAAGCTGGCAGGGGTATTTTGGGCCATTTGGCAACCCAAGTCCCCAATTATGGGTTTCAGAGGGTTTGGGCAAATTAAAATCTTTTCCACTCGGCTTTGGGACAGTTTTAAATTGTACCTAGGATTGGCATTGACCAGGGTTCAATTCTCCACTTATAACTAAAGTTTCCTTTGGGTTAATCTGCGTGATTGATGGCGCAATTGCTCCATTGCAAGCGTTGACCCTATGCAGCATAGGGTTTTGTCTGGACCCATTCTGGGCCCTGAAACATAGTAGTCAAAGAAGGGTTGGAAACCAGCTTCATGGATCAAGGCATAAGGGTCATTGCAGAGAAGCTCAAATCCTTGGCCAACATTCTAAGGCTTAATAAATGCAAGAGCAGCAAACTTCTGTATCAGAAACTTGCATTTACCAGTTTTATCTTGTTTGTGAGAGAGCTGAGGAGAGTCTTGCCCTTAAGACAGCTATTAATAGCCTGTTGGTAATGAAAGAAACACCCCTGTACCTTACCATTGAAGGGTTTTACAAAGGCTTTGTATTGGGCTGTCTCATAATCCATGATAATTATTTTGGGGCCAAGGGCTTTATTGTGTTCCTTCTCTTCAGCAGCTAGGGTGACCTTGTCTTTATCAGCTTTATTAGGATTGGCCCTTGTTGACAGACCAGGATTATTTTTGGCCTCAGTGGGAATAGCTTCAAAGCCCTCCTATAGAATCTTTAATGATCTTAGGTATATCTCCTCTGAGGCTCCAGGAAGAAGATAATATGCAAAGGGGAGGACTTTATCATCAAGATGAGCATGCACTAATTACAGCTGATAGAATAACTTAGGACATGTTGCAATTTCCCATCACAGAGCAAAGTTTCAGTGATATACAGTTGCTCTAGATTCTTATAGGTGGTTAAAATATGATCCTTTCTTTTGTACCAGGTCTATCATTTTGGAGAAGAAACTTTTGATTCTCTTGGGTCATCTTCAACTCAGGAGTAAGGACCAAGTCTTTTAGTTGGGACACACTTTTTTCAATTGGGTTTAGCTCTCAGCGTCTATCACAGATATACTTAACAAGTTGTTCACAGTCAGGAACAATTTTAAGGTTCTCTTTGCTCAAGTTCTTGGTGATCTTTACTTCCAGGTGAGTTGCTTTGACGTCTTTTGATACTGGGAACATTTGGAATAAGTATCACTTGAGCAGCATCCCAATCAAATTGGTCAGAGGCATGCAGGTATGTTCCCCATTTTCCAAGGTAACTAATCTCAACCTTGGGTGTTTTAGGTGTGCTGGGAAGCTTCTGTATTTGTATATGAAATGTTTGCTCTTGCTTTCTTGCTTCTGATTATTGCAGTTAAACACATAGCCATCACTGATCATGCTTTGGCCACCTTTGTCTGACATTAAAGGAAAGAATTTTGGGAATCTCTTTGGGATCAATAAGGAACCCTTAACATTTCAAATATTGTGGGCTTTTATTGCATCCCATGGCTCAGGATGAGCGTATTAAAAACCAGGAAAGTACTCATGTTGCTCATCATCTTCATGTTCACTGAGAGAGGGCTCAGGAGAGGACTTAGAGCTTGCCTTTCTTTTCTTCTTGTTGATGAAATCCTCATCTCTCTCAGACTTATACCGGGTATGATAGGTGAAACCATCATTAGATTACTTCTCAGAAGCTGAAGGTGTGGGAGTTTTATTTTTTAGTTTATCTTTTTTAGGCTGTCTCTTAAGCACTTTCTTTGTAGAAAAAGAGGCCTTGGGCTTAACAGTGTTTTTGGAAGTCTTTTTATTGGGTTATTTCTTTTTGGGTGGGTTTTTTATTTATGTTATAAAGAAAAGAGGTTAGAGAAAGGATATTAGTAAAGTATAGAAAAATGAAAGTTAAAGCTGAAATATATAAATTTTTAGAGGATTATTTTATAGAACATGCAAAAAAAACCTTAAATATTTTTAATATATGCTGTATTGGGGCTTTTATTAAGAAAAAGCTGGACAAAACTACACTTAAATGTCTAGTGTTGACATTTTAAGTGTTGACATGTATTAAAAATTTGATTCTAGAAAGTTGTCCTAAAATATTGTGTTAATTCTGATAGTTGACTTGTAGACAGTCAGCATTATTGAGGTGAATCACTATTTAAAAAACATATAAATCTTAATTAAATTAAGATTGGGCTCAAAATATAGTCTGAAAATAGGCTATTTGAGGTTTGGGCTATAATAAAGTTATATTTATATAAATTTTAAAAACTAAGTACTTTATATTGTAAGAAGTAGTTTTATTATTATTATTGTGTGAAGTCTTGGGGTTCTAAGCTTACCATTCTGTAAGTATAAATTGCTAAGCCACATCTTTTGCTTATTAGATTAGTGAAGGTGACAACTTTGCTGAAGTTGCCCTTCTTTTATAGTGGAGCTACTATTAATCTCACTTAAATTATGTCATTATGGGTGCTTAACTTATTCCCCTTGTCCCATTTAGCTTTTGTGTCAGGTTTTCTTTGTGTCAACTTTAAATGACACTATATAATTCCTAGTTTTAACATATATGATCTGGCTTAATCTAATGTTTAAGGGTTAACCAGAACATGTCCAATGGTTTTAAAGCTCTAATAAACCACTAATAAAATATACAGCAAAGCTTGAAATTTTTACCCACTATATGTCAAAGATCTATAAAAAAGGGCCAAAATAAATATAATAACTTATCATAAACAAAGATATTCCAGATTAGTGTATTTTTATTAAGAAATATAGTAAACTGTTACAGTAGTTTTCAAACCTGTTGAGATAAACATATAATCTCAGTCTAAAAAAATGCAACTCAGTCATAAAAAAAATCAAAGTGGATCCAAATCTATTGTAATTTAATATAAATTCTTTAATTTTTGATTTTGTTTTTAGACTAATTTTCATACGTTTTTAGACTGATATTATACATAATCTCAGCAGGTTTGAAAACCACTGTATTTTATGTCAACATTTTGTAGATTCATGATTGAAGTCAGGCTTAAATTAAAATTATAATACTTTGGCATTTTTAATAGTAATTTCCTTCTTATTTTGTAATAAAAATTAAGCCTATTCTTAGTTGATGTTGACATTGGATTTGTTTTATCATTGATTATCAATTCTGACTATGGGATAAAATATAAAAAATTAGTTTAATTAGCACACGGCTAGTAGGCTTTGGCCTAAGTGCCAACTTAAAGTCAACTGTCTGCATGTCAACAAAGTGTCAACATGCAGACAGGTTAAATGCCAACTGTTCCACTGCCAAGATCCCTGAAACATATTTGGCTTGCACTTCAGAAACAGATTTAACCCACACCACGCCAGCTTAATGAGATACCACCATTGCAACCTCCTCAAAGTCAAAACCCTGGCAATTTTCAGAGGCATGGACTTCAGCCAACCACAAGGATATAACACTGGACAGCCCCAGAAAAATCAGCCCCTGGTACTAGTATACCTTGCTTAAACATAGCCCCAGAAGAGTATCAATACCATGTCTGAAGTGGGTTATGCTTATATTGCCACCAGCATGGTCACTTATCTATAGACTACACTAGCTGCTCCAATGGAACCCAAGGAGCCACCATTTCAGCAATAAACAACACTGCCCTTCCTATCTTATCCCTGATACTATTTTATGTTATCATGCCCAAAAGATGAACGCTGTAGCCCTATTAGACAGTGGGGCAACCCTCAACTAAATGGAACTTAGCCTAGCTAAGAAACTGGGTTTACAAGTCCAAGAAAACTCCTAACTGTTAACCTTGGGCAACAAGACAACAGACCTGTCACACAAATGCAAAGAGTCTGTCTCCATGAAGCTAAATGTGAAGCTCTTGCTTACCATATTCTACGTCATGGAAAAGCTCCTCAAACCTGTAGTGATAGGCTTAAAATGGTGGGTTTACCACCAACTGAACTTAGACTATAAGAATCATCAGGTGACAGTCACTAATGAGAGCCAAAACTTAGAGGTCCCATGATTGAACCCTCAGCAAGCCCCAGAGCTAAACAACATCACCATGAAGTCTAGCAAAGCTGAGATCCCAATATGTTTGAAGCCTTGGAAGTCTGTATTCTCAGAAGAAGAAGCCACCACCTTGCCCAAACACAGTTAGTTCAACCACACCATTGATCTACCCCCAGAAACACATCCTAAATGCTGGAACCAAGATTCCCCTCTTGCCTGCTAACATATCTCACAATACACAGGGGGCGCTTGATGAGCTGCCTCATGACATATATAACGGTATGTATCAGCCTGAAGGTGAGGTCAAATTACAGGCATTATCTCCTAATTATGAGCACTGTCAATTTGACTTTGCTGATCCTTGCACAAGTTATTCCTTGGCTCTGAACCTTACATGAAACCCATTAATGTGCCATCCCCTGGTGGTCTTGTGGCCTTCCCCACATAGTATATTAGTCATAATATTGATTTATAAATCTTATTTTATTCATTTTTGTCCTTTCTACTAGACTGTTGTCTTCCCTAATCAAATGATGAACTCTCATTGGTTCAGTTGCAACTGTGGTAGCAGCAGTAGGTTCACAATCTATATAAGATAAAATTACCAACAAGAAAGGACAGAGTACAGGTTATATTGCTACCCCACACCAGGAAACCTTCCTTGCTATCCCTGATGGGGACATCCCCAAGGGATACATTATCTACCAGGACCAGTTGGTACTCACAAGCATTTACAGCTGTCTCCACCTAGGGCAATTTGACGCCAGCGTCACTGTTGAGCAACTTGTGTTATTTCTGGTATGTTCAAAGATACAGATAGATGTTAGCCTTGCCAATGTACTCTACCTAATCCTATGAAAGAGCACTACAGACTACAATAGAATAGAACTTTGAAGATAATTACGTTTATTGAAACTGGAGTACAATCTAGCCAGCAGCTGCAATCTATCCAGGTGTAACTAAGAACTTGTTGTTTTTCTTTCAGGCGTCTGTATCAATATATACTGCAAAAACTCCTGTTCTTGTCCTTTCAGACAGTTCTCAGTGGCTACCTTCACAATAGGTCTATCTTTTCTGGCTATGCCCGTCCTGATTGGCTGTCCTTGGCACATGTGTTGCTACTGGCCTTTGCAGGCGTACATGGCACTTCAGCTACAGCCTACGCTCTTTTTGAGCTAGCCTACTGTCATTTATTGATTGGCTGTATCTTACACACCTATTATTGCGCTGGGAAACTACGCTGTATTTATTTGACACTTATAAATGGTCCTTAATCTGTCTTCCAACATTGGAAGGTGGAATTCCGGTATTCCATTTGAAGGGCTTAATCAGTGATCCTTTTCTGGCTGGTAAGTCTTTTGCTTATTAATGCAACATCATGAATTAGGGATTATATGGTGTATAATAGCAGACTCAATCCAGTATCAACCCATAGATTATCTGCCGTGTAAAGCTGACCCAAACTGATAAGAAACCAGATTATACACCGTGTAGCTCTGACCCAAACTTGGTATTTCCTGATATTTTGCATATCACTTGTTTGATATGAGCATATATGCCCATCAGGCAGTGTGGGGCTGGGTTGATACAACATCCAGTAGGGTGGATTGGAAGGTGAGTGATTGATGATCTCTAGGTTATACGGCGTAGAATCAATGATAATCACTATGTCAGCTAACGTTTATACGGCGTATAATTGTCACATCAATTATAATAAAGCAAGTAATATACAGCGTATAATTGGTACACATTGGAATAAAATCAGTGATAATACGGTGTATAATCACAACATCTATTATAATAAACTAACAGTTATACAGCGTGTAACTGCCATATCTATTATAATAAACTAATGATTATACAGCTTATAATTACTACACTTGATTAAATGATAACCAAGTGATAATACAGCGTGTAACTGATTAGGATCTGCGTGCAATGATTAGCCTGATCATTTGTGGTCAATCAGCCTAATCTCACAGTCACGCTACCACAGTCAGATCTCTTGCAACATATGCTGAACCTCCAACTCAAATATTTAACAGGTGGCATGGAGGGGACTGACATTGTCAGTTAGCTCCACTCCACAGAAACCCGCCTCTGCATTTTCAAAGTACCTTAGACCATGTGGGTTGCCACTGCTTCTGGGAACCTTAAGGGGCCTGCCACGGTATGGTTCACCAACTGGGCTAGTCAAGAACACAAAGTTACTTGGACCGCCTTCAGGAACTCTGCCAGATTTTGCTATAGTGAACCCTTCTTGCCTATTGTAGTAGGGACCCCTTACTTACTATCAAGCAGAAAGACAGAGTCCCTGAGTACCTTGAAGTCTGGAAGCAAGCACTTGCTGCCGCTTCCAAACCCATCACTGACAGAAATGCAATGCTAATCACCCTCATTGTCAATGGGCTGAAGCCCAACATCTGTAAATGAGTTCCTGTAGGGTGCTGCACCTGCATCAACAATTGCTACAAGGCCATTTCTGAAGCTAACAATCAAGCCTCCATGGGACTCTAAAGGTCCACCAATGCTCCCTCACAACCTCATCCTGCGCCTGGAAGCGCCCACAACCAAGTAGGATGCCACCAATCTTGTCAGCAGGAAAATGGGGCCAAGCGCCCCTGCAAGGGGGAACTTCAGTTGGCCCAGATTGAGGACTTGGGAAAAGCCTTGGGGGTTGTAGATACAAGAGGTTCTGCAACCCTGCTTGACCCACATTCTCAATCTCTCCCTGTCAAGAATCCCTGCAACTACAGAATACACAAAGTGGAGACCATAGATGTATTCCAAGCTCACAGTGATAACCCTGCCCTCCAATCCAGTCATTAATCAAATAAAATCACCCACTTGGACTACCCCTTTTATTTCTGTGGGAACACCCTCAAACTTTTGGTGGACACTGGGGCCAATCACACCATGGTCAACCAGGAATTCACAGAATCTCAACAGCTAGACTAAGTAACCAGTTGCTTCAAGGCAGTGTATGTGGCCAACTCTCTTAGGGTGGCCATCACTCATGAGATGGTACACTTCTCTGTGAGAATGGGGAACATCCAAGTCAAGCTCTTCAGGCTAATTATGGCAGAGATCAGCCACAATGTCATTGTTAGCTCAACTGGCTCTGAAATAATTGACTATATATTGACTGGTACACCTCTGTTATCACAATCAACCAAAATAAGTAGGCTTCCAGATCTACCCCCCAAAAAATGAACAAGTTGCTTCATGACACTGTGCTTGTCTGCCTCACAGAAACTGGCTCCTATGACTTCAAGGGGGTAAGCTGGAATTTAACCAGTGTTCATTGGAAGTCATTTGCTCTGAACCTACAATGTCCCCCTACTCAGACACATCATCACCTCCAGCACTAGTATCACTTCTCAAAGAGTACAAGGACATATTCAGCAAAAGCTAGATCAACTGCCCCCTCCAAAAGAAATCCAACTCTCTGTTCAGTTACAAGGGTTGCTGCCCAAGGCACAAACCCTCTATTTTTTGATGCTCAAGGAGGAAAAAACTCTTTGTCAGCACCTTGTGGACACACTTAATAAGGGCTTCATCCATCCCTCCCTCTCACCATATGAGGCTACAGTCTTCCTTGTAGCCAAGAAAGACAGGTCTCTTTATCTTGTAACAAACTACCACACACTAAATAAGGTGAAAGTCAAGAAAAATTACCCCTTGCTGCTAATTGACAACCTGTTTGATACAATCACAGGTGCAAAGGTCTTCAGTAAGATTGATCCCCCTGGGGTACAACCAGGTCCATATTGCACCAGGAGATGTGGCAAAAACTGCCTTCTGCCTACGCTTTGGGTTGTTTGAGTGCCAGGTCATGAACTTTGGAATGACCAACACTCCTTCCACCTTTGCCATGTTAATGAACAAAGCATTTGAGGAATTAATTGGAAAGTATGTTGTTGTGTATCTTGACAATAATATTGTCTTCAGTCAAGCCCAAAAACACTTCTCCAATTCCTTTGTGCTGTACTCAACACCCTTTGCAAACATCAGTTAAAGGCCAAGCCTTCTAAATCTGAATTACTCCGTTAAGAGCTTCTATTCTTGGGGCACACCATCTCAGCCTAAGGGATAAAGCCCAACCATACCAAGATCAAGGCAATCAAAAGCATGCCACCCCCACTGATGTGGGTCAGAATCATACATTCTTGGGCTTGGCTGCCTATGTGCAGAAGTTTATCTCCAACTGCATATATAACTCATTGCACCTCTCACTGAAATCTTAAACACCACACAGTGCTTCCAATGGACAACAGCCAGAGACCAGGCCTTTGGGACTTGAAGCAGAGGCTTACAACTGCACATCTACTGCAATTCCCTAATTGGAATTGTCAGTATGAACTCAAAATTGACTCTTATGACAGGGACATAGGGGCGTGCTAAAAGTGGAAACCAATGAAGGTGTCTTCCTTACTGTGGCCTAAAAATCCAGGAAACTTACTGGCTCAAAAAGCGCTACCCCATACATGATAAGAAGCTAGTGGCCATTGTGGACTGGATTGAGAAATGGTGTTGCTACCCAGAAGGGGCCATATTTTTACCCCAGGTCCTAATAGATCACATATCTCTTCAGAGTTTCAATACCCAGTCACACTTGACCTGACGTCAGGCAAGATGGGTCAAATTTCTGTCCCTGTGACAGTCCACATGTTTGGAGGGTTGTAGGCAGGGCTAATGTTGGTCAAGTAAAAGTTTGGTTGCTTGTTAAAGGTAGAGGCTTAGTAGGGAATGGTGTCTACTAGGGAAGGTAAGGCCTAGCTAGCAGGTGTAAAGACTACTAGGGGCAGATGTTGTCTCCACCCAGAAGAAGATATTGGCTAATGTGGGCTAGAGGTCCTCACCCAGAAGGAAACTGTGGCTGCTAGGGGTGAGGAATGAGATAGCTCAGCAGGGAACTTTAGCTGATTGGGGTGGGGAGTGGTTCATCCTGATGGGTAGTGTGTGCTGCTCAGGCTGGAAGAGGTTTAGACCCTTGCAGGTAACCCAGGCTGCCAGGGTAGAAGTGTATTCCAGCATGGTAGAGGACTTGCCTACCAGGGCTGTAAGTTTTGGACCCCTGGCAGGTAGCGCAGGCTGGCAGGGAGGGGAAGAGCTCTGAGGGCTCTACATACCCTGATATACTTACAGGAGGTCTGTGAGAAAGCATCCTAACTAACAGATTGGTAGGGTGTCCTTGTTTATGACTCTATGGGAGCTTTGGGGAGAGCCCAAAGTGAGCATTGGAGGGCATAGATTTGCTCAGAGGTGTCACCAAGGCGGTTTGCTTGAGGAAGCAGCTGCAGAACTTGGCGTGATCAAGCCTCTGGGAAGTAAAGCTGATTACTTTGCGACTAAAAGCCCAGATTTAATCATTTGGGTTAGTAAAAGCAATGGCATAGATGTTGATGATATATGGTTAAATGGCCTAAATGGATTGCCACTTGCAAGGGCCCAGTCAAACACCAGTTTAATGTAGACTCATGCTTGGGTCTACAGGTTCTGGTAACAGGGACTGAGATAAAGAACCAATGTGGTTCATGGGATCAGCAGAGAAGACTAGTAAGAAGGACTGTTTGATCACAGTGAAGACTAGTTGAGGCACTGATGGTTCATTTTGAAGTTTGGAACCAAAAAGAATTCTTTGTGCAAGCAGAACCAAGGTGGTTCCTAGTGAGGAGTAGCTAGAGGACTGATGATGGAAATAAGCTGTTTGAAGACTGGAATGAACTGTTTGTTGTCTAAGATGGACTGTTGGCTGGTTCAGATGAAGAGCTAGAAGATGTGGTTAAAAAACTGGTTGAAGGACCAGAAGATGATATTGCAGGACTAGAAGATGTTGTGAAAGGACTAGCCAGATTGGAAATGGAGGCTGGAATGCTGATTTTGGTGTCTTAGGAGAGGAATTATTAATATAAGAAGCAGTTAAATAAGAATTCTAAGCTTCCAAAGATATGATATAAAAGAATTAAATATCATATAGGAGGAAAAAGAGAGAGAAAAAAATTATTTACAGTGATTAAACTGTGAATTTATTAAGTTAAAATTAAGAAGAAAGGAGCCAGAAAGCAGCCAGAAACAGAACAGGGAAACTGTGAGGGCAAATAAGCAAATTTTTGCCAAGAACAACTAGGAGAGGCAAAAAGGTGAGCAACAGGCGAGTTTAAAGTCGCAAATGTGGAAGAAAATGCGGAGAAACTCAGAGAAACATTGAAAAATCAAGGGTTTGAAAATCCCCTATGTGAAACATAGGCAAAAGCGCTTGAGATGTGCTGGAGAAATGTGACAGGAATCACAGCAAAACCATTTGAAATGCAGAGCAGTTGTTTACCCGGAGCAGGACAGCTTTAGGTTTGAACTATAGTCAAGGGCAAGTCATTTGGGCAAACTTTTTGGAGAAATAGTTGAATCAAGGCGTGTTATTGGCTGCAAGCCAAAGTTTATTTGATCAGTGTTTTGGGGGGTTTAACTTAAGATTTAAAGCCTAAAAATGAAGAGCAGAAGCAGAAAATTCAGGGCTTTCATTGGCTGAAGTTAATTTTTAAGTTTAATATATTGTAGAAAGAGAAAAACTGGATAGTTTAAGCTTTTGGGAACAAGAGTTCTAAGAGAGGTTTTTGGTCTGAAACAAGGGGCTATAAAAGGGAGAGCTATCTGAGACTCTTCAGGGACTGGATCAAGTGGATTACAAAGGCCACAAAAACTACAGAAGGACCAAAGACCAAGAGTAGGAAGTCAGAGCTAAGAACAGATTGCAGGAGCCCAAGGTTAGAACACAGGAGCCCAAGACCAAAGTGCAGGAGTCCAAGACTAAGGTGCAGGAGTCCAAAATATTGTTGGAGGACTCCAAGTATTGATAAATCCATATTGTTTCCTTGACCCATGGGCCAAATATCAGAAGGTTTCTAAGGAGATCTTCCTTCTGAGAGTGAATAAAAGCCTATTTTGATCCCTATACATATTTTTGAGATACATTTTCCCTTATTAGAGAATGACAATCCCTTCCAACCGGTCCCTGTCTATGACCCAGGACACACTTTGGGGACTGGTGGACAGGAACCCCACAGTCCCCACACCAATTAAATATCGAATACAAACCTGGAAAGAGCTAGTCACAGCTGATGCGCTCTCCAGACTCTACATAGTGTATATCACTGGGAGATGACATGCTTGGGCCCAGACTGGCCCATGCTTTACCTCCGATTCCTGAGGCTACCTGTTACAAAGGCCTCAATTCAGTGATTATTTCTAAGCTGAAGGACACCAAAAGCCAGTTCATCACTGATGATGGCAACTGTCTGCTGCCAGGCAGAAACAGATGAAAATATACCTTATATTCCCACCACACAACAAGGTGACACAATCTTGCACTACCACTGTACCTTGGGTCATATCAGAGGACATAATCTCTTCAAAATTCATGAAGCACAAGTTCTGGTGGCCTCACATGCGCCAAGACATCCTGGACCTCCATGAGACGTGTGTCGTGCTGTGAAAAAAAACATGTCCAAGCTTGCTCTGCCCAAATCTGTGCCTGCCCATTAAGGCCAAGGAACCCTTCAAACAGTGGGCTCTTGAAATTTTTGGGCCCTTACCAAAGGACAATTTGGGCAAGAAACAGATCATCACATCAATCAATTATTTTACTAAAATGCCTTTAGTGTGGGCAACTACCAACCATACAGCCACCACCATTACCCGGTTCATTGATAAGGAAATTGTGGCGCGCTTTGGACAACCCAAGCATCTCATTATTGACAGTGGGAAGAGCTTGTAGAAAACTTCATAAAGGCATACTGTGCCA
This sequence comes from Entomophthora muscae, assembly GCA_014839935.2. Taxonomy (NCBI): domain Eukaryota; kingdom Fungi; phylum Entomophthoromycota; class Entomophthoromycetes; order Entomophthorales; family Entomophthoraceae; genus Entomophthora; species Entomophthora muscae. The sequence goes on along the minus strand of QTSX02000718.1, from coordinate 795,122 downwards.
AGAACACCCTCCACCAAGTAGTCACTGCCCCCTACCATCCTCAAACCAATGGATGTGTAGAGCTCCTAAATGGTTCCTTAGTACAATTGATTGCCAAGCTCTCCCAGGAGCACCCAAACACTGCCTGGACTGAACACCTACCCACTTCCCTACTCATACTACATGCCAGGATCAATCAGGGTACAGGCTTCAGCCTCAGCACCTTGGCCTTTGGGATTCCTGATGGTCTGATGGGAGTGAAACAGGGGGAACTAAGATCCAAAGTCTCTGCAAACCTCTCTTGTAATTACCCGTTTCTGAGTCAATGGCAAGCCAAGGCTTGTAACATCAAACAAGAATGGATCAAGGGGAAAAAGACATCTTGAAGCAAGGTATGTCATAGGTGACCCTGTCTATGCACTCAATCTTAACTCTGCCAAATTGGATCCCAACCACATCAGACCCTTCAAAGTGACTGCTGTCTACAACAAAACATACCTACCAGCTTGAAAACGCCCAAGGAAACACCAAGGCACTCCACCATGAATGCTTGCACCCCTGTTGCGCCATTCCCACACAAAGAATATTTTTAAGGACCTTCCCAGATCTCCCACAAGTTCTAATCCTGGCACATGACAATAAACAGGGGGAAAAGGGTGGAGGTGTTGCAACCAAGATTCCTCTTTTTCCTGCCAATGTATCTCACTGGTACAGAGGGGGTGCTCAATTAGTTGCCCCATGACATATCTAACAGCATGAATCACCCTGAATTTGAGGTCAAATTGCGGGCAATATCTCCTAATTATGAGCACTACTAATTTGACTTTGCTGATAAACTCACAAGTTATTCCTTGGTTCTAAACCTTACATGGAACCTACCACTGCGCCACCCCTGGTGGCACAGTGGCTTTCCCCACATAGTATATTAGTCTGCAATATCAATTGATAAACCTTATAATATTCATTCTTGTCCTTTCTATTAGAGTGTTGTTTTCCCCAATCAAATACTGAACTATCATTGATTCAGTTGACAACATAAACATGGAAATGTCTATAGTTGCAACATAAAATAACATGTTGCCTTAAGAGAGTACCTGGGCAAGATGTTAAAGAAGAGATACATATGTATCTCCAAATCTTCCTGTTTGTCCCCTTTACTGTTTATTAAGAAGAAGAGAGGTGACCTACATCCTTGCATGAACTACCATGACCTAAACAAGCATCATTGTGAAAAACAGATACCCTGTACCCAATGCTGAAGACCTCTCAGACCAGCTCTCAGGAGCAAACTGTCTTCTCAAAGGTTGATTTGAGGGATACCTTTAACCAGATCTGGATCAGTCCTAGTGACGAATTGATAACTGCCTTCAAGACTAGGCAAGGTCTTCTCGAATACCTGGTTATGCCGTTTTAGCTGTGCAATGCACCCAGAACTTTTCAAACTATGATGGATGTGGTATTAGGAGGACTCAAGAACCAGTGTTGTGTATCTTACTTAGACAATATTCTCATATACATCTGCACCTCAGAAGAACATGTCAAACACCTCCAAGCTGTCCTAAAATGCCTAAAGGAACATAGACTGTTTGTTAAGTTCCAGGAATGCAAGTTGTTCCAGAAGAAGTAGAATTCTTGGGATAAAATTTGTTTAAAAGAGGCTTTGCTATGATTTTCAACAAAATAGAGGCCGTGACATTATGGCCTGAACCTAAGAACTGCAAGGAAGTCAGAAGCTTCCTGGGCCTGGAAAACTTCTGCCAGAAATTTCTTCATTTTTTTCTTCTTTTTGCTTGCTCTTGACCTGCCTCACCTCCAAGAAACACCTGCTTGTGTGGATTGACACCGCCAGATACGCCTTTGAGTTGCTAAAGAACGCCTTTGTGCCTGCCCCTGTCTTGGCAATGCTAGTTTACAATAAGCCCTTTATTGTGGAAACAAACGCTTTCAAATTTGCATTGGGGGGTGTTGCTTCAGGAGAGGAATGATAGTAGGATGCATCCTGTAGCTTACTACTCAAAAATGCTCACTCCACCTGAGTTGAACTACCCCATCTGCAATAAAGAGATGTTTGCTATCATTCAGTCCTTGAAACATTAGAGAAGATATTTGTGCAACATCAACCACCCAGTGAAAATCATGACTGATCACAAGAACCTGACATACTTCTTCAAGCCACCAAAGCTAAACCAGAGCCAAGCTAGAAGGCCCTATTCCTAGAAGATTATTACTTATCAATCAGCTATAAACCCAGCAAGATCAACCTTGTACCTGACACCCTGAGCCAAAAAGCAGACCTTTTTCCTAGTGCCAAAGAGATTGGAGAATATCAAAACTATATCCCTACTATCTTCCAACATGATTGAACCCATCCTCCTGTTCCTAGGACTAGCCAGTAGAAGAGAAGAAATCTAAGTAGCTCAGACCTTAGACAAGCACTGCATATTCATCATGAAAGACTTAAAGAAAGATATCAACAGTTGATACTACCAAACATTCTACTCCTTACATGGAAACACCCAACAACTACACAGACACACCTATGTATCAGAAGGCCCACTGCACTTAGAGATGTTGAAGGAATACTGCAACTCCCCCATGTCAGGATACCCTGGGTGTAAAAGGTCTTCTAAAGGAATCCAGAGAACCAAAATGTGGCCCAGGTTGAAGCCAGAGATTGAAGGACACCTCAGCGGTTGCAAGACATGTTGTCAGGATTAACAATTCTTCCCCCCTGGAAACCCAGGCCCAAGAGTGGGATTTGAACCCTGACCCTGGATTCCTGCAGGCCGCCAATTCCTTGGACCAAGGGCCCGCCCAACCCTGTTTTCCTGAGACTAAGCCTTTGCAAGCTGAAGCCCCTGCTAAGTTCTAAAGTCAGAATACCAGTGCAGTATTTGACTATGGTGGCACCCAAGGAGGAGCTTCTCAAATTGCCTAATGTAGGCAGAGAAAGTTCCTCTATGAACTTCATGAACCTGAAGTCCTCTTGGATGACCAATCAGATTCAATTGCCAAAGAACACCACAGGCTTTAGGCCCAGCCCTGTGACCACAGCCCAAAATCAAGAAAATTGAGTGATTGATTTGGACATTCCAACCAATGAGAGAACACCCAGCCAAGGTGCCATTTTGCTGCTCCTGCACCCTGGCCACCCACCCACATTTTCCCCAATATTTTGATGAAGCCCTTATGGAAAATACTAAGTTTGGAGGTGGGATGCTATATATGCCTATAGATTCTGCTCTCAACCCCTATTGCCATTTTGAATAAAGATTATGTTATTTTGGCTTACCCAGCTACTGCCTTATTTTTTATTTGCCATCTATCAGTTCAGTACAAGATCTCCTGGCCCTCTTGCTGCTCTTTCCGCAGATTTCTGTACTCCAGGCGTTCCCTTTGGCCCTGTTCACTTCACAGATTACCCTTTGAAGCCTGAATATAAGGACTACACCCTGGAGAAAATACTTGAACTACATCCTTTGGCCCGCATACAATCTGCAGTTAGATACAAACATCAAGGCCCATGGATATTCGTCAACACCCAAATTGTTTAGAGGGAAATTCAATTACCTTCCTTCTTACAACCTCCGCATGAAACCGCCTGTGACCCCCAAGCCTATGCCTGCCTCCTCACCCAACCTCCCAACTGACCACACTGGCAAGCTATTTGAGATTATTTACATCACTCTCACAGGGGCAATTGACACCATAATCCTGGCCAATGGTCCTGGGTGGGGAAGTCCTTATCCTACTTTTTAAAGTTAGCTCCTCTCCTGTGGTGGGCTTTACCTGCAAAAATCCTGGCCTGAATTACCCCCAAAAACAACAGGACAGCCGCCCAAGACTAGATCCCTGACACATGTGGACATACTAAGCCTAAGCAAGGAAAGCCAGAAGGATTACTACCACCCCTTCATATTGCAGAAGGCCCTTGGAAGTCAGTATCCATGGACTACATTGTGGAGCTGCCTAACTCAAAGGGATTCAATGCCATCTTTGTAATTTTCAACTGTTACACCAAAATTTCTCACTTTGTCCCAACAACAACCAAAGTAACTGCAAAGGAGCTGCCACCCAATTCAAGAAACAAGTATTCATGAACCACAGACTTCCACAAAAAGTGGTCTCAGACAGAGGCCCACAATTTATCTCCAAGTTCTGGGCCCAAATCCTAAAGGACTTGGGAGTAAAAAAATTGTTGTCTATTGTATATCACCCCCCAGAGCAACAGACAGATTGAGAGAGAAAACCAGGTCCTCAAACAGTACCAAGATGCTACGTAAACTTGGAACAGAATAACTGGGTAACACACCTACCAATGGCTCAGTTTGTGTACAACAGCCAAGACCGCATCTCTGCTGGAATTTTTCCCTTAAAGGACAACTACAGATTCAACCCCACATGAGACGCCCCTCCCACAGAGGAAGCTGTCAATCCAGAAGGACAAGATTGGGTCAGCAACATTCACTTGTGCCAAGAAGAATGTTCCCAAAACCTGAGAAGAGCAGTACAAGTATACAAGAACTTTGTCAACAAGAAAGGAATCCCTGGCCCCTAATTGAAGTAGGAGACCTTGTGTACCTCAGAGCAAAAAACATTAAGACCACTGCCCCTGTGCTAGCTTGAGTCCCCAACAAATAGGTCCTTACAAGGTCTTACAGTGTATTGGTGCCGTAGCGTACCAATTAGAACTGCCCCCCAGATGGAAGATTCAGGACGTATTTCACCGCGCCCTGTTATTAAAAAAGAAAGGACCTTCTCTCCTGAACCAGAAATTAAGAATATATCACCCACCCATCAAAGTAGGAAGCTTCACAGAACACAAGGTTAAATCCATCCTAGGACACAAACTCTGATACAGTAGTTTTAAAAGCTATGGCAACAAGCAAAAAAATCCAGATTTAAAAGAAATAAACTCAGATTTAAATGAAATTAAAAATAAATGAATTTATATTGATTCACAATAGATTTGGGTTCATTTCAATTTTGCTTAAATCTAAATTCATTTTGTTTGTTGCCATAGATTTTAAAACTACTGTACCAAAAACCCCATTTCCTGGTCAAATGGAAAGGGTACCCAAATAAAAGGAATACTTGGGAAGCTAAATCCAACCTGGAGAACGCCGCTACTCTGCTGAAGGAATTCAAGTCTCGTAATAAAGAGTCGTGCTCTGCAAGCTCAACTATGGTAGGATAAAATGTAAGGGTCCAGAATGCCCTAGACAATCAGCTAGCCTTCCTGGAGATAAAACAACCAACAGGGTGGCAAGCATTTCCAACTGCCTTCCTGGAAGAAAGCCCCCTTTCTGACCATGAATAGCCAGGGATTTGTGAGGCCCACGTGCTGCAAAACCCTGACATTGAAATTAAACACAAAATAGGGTCATTTTGCTATCAGGAAACAGTAAATTGGGAAAGCTTTGTTTGATTGTGTGATCAGGAGCTCAATTGCTTGCGGGTTATAATAATAGCTGTGGCATCTCAGCATGCTGCAGCCAAACCCATGGCCATGAAAAAACAGCCAATGCCCTTCCCACCCCAGGCCCCAGTGTGCATTTTACAAGCCATTTTGCAAGTATCACTGAAAATGATGCCACCAGGCCTCTGATGGCACAAAAGGCTAAGTGTTCCTTATTAAGTATAAGTAGTGAGGAGGAGAAGCCTTCCTCACTGTTGATATCTTAAAATAAACAACTTTATGCCCAGGACCCATTGTTATCTTTCATGAATTATCTATAGTAGTTTTAAAAGCTATGACAACAAAAAAAATAATTCAGATTTAAACAAAATTGAAATGTACTCAAATCTATTGTAAATTAATATATTTTTTATTTTTAATTTTGTTTAAATCTGAGTTCATTTTGTTTAAATATGACTTATTTTTGCTTGTTGCCATAGATTTTAAAACTACTGTATTTTGCTCCAATATACTCATTCTGTTAGCTTCTATTTGTAAATCCACTACACATTACAACCGCGCATATCTGTTTCCTCCTGGTTCTTCTCCTGCCCATTTGTTTAAGCCAACTTGCGTCATTGACTTGGAGTTCTTCCCCCCTCACCACCTGGATCTTTATACTGGCCACTCTAGAGGCCCAATTCTGACCATGATGAAGGAGATTCCTTCCACTCCCCCTTGCCCAACGTGCCTCCTGCCTAAGATTTCAGTAAGTTGGGGTTCATCTACATTACAGTATTGGGACTAGCCAATCAGTTTGTACCCCATATTGGAAGTTGGTGTCCCCTGGCTACTGCTGTAAATTATATTGTCAGGATTGCATCAATTGTGTACATGGCCTTTCAGGCCAGG
>QTSX02000718.1:600000-788823 GCA_014839935.2 Entomophthora muscae | reverse complement strand
TAGGGACGGTTGTGACAAAGCCAGTCAAGGCTAGCAATTACATTGTGGCTGAGCCCTACCATGATTGGTCCCGCAAGCTTAACCTGGATGTTCCCCATTCTCACAGAGAAGGATACCATCTCATGGGTAATTGCTACTCTACAGGAGTCAGCCACTCATACTGCCTTGAACCTGCTTGGTACTTGGTCTAGTTGTTGAGAGTTGGTAAAAACCTGGTCAGCCATATTGTAATTAGCCCCAGTATCTACCAATAGTTTGAAGATGTTCCCATGGAAACGGAAGGGATAGGCCAAGCAAGTTACTTTATTTGAAGAATGGCTTGCTTGGAGTACAGGGTCATCACTGTGGACCTGGAATACGTTGAGGGCTTCAACTTCATGCATGTTGTACTCACAGGGGTTCTTTGCAAGGAGGGATTGAGAGTGAGGGTCAAGTGGGGTTGTAGAACCTCTTGCAACTACAACCCCCAGGCTTTTCCCTGGTCCTCGATTTGTGCTAACTGGAGTTCCCCCTTGTGGGGATGCTTAACCCCATTTTCCTGCTGGTGGGGCTGGCAGCGGCCTACTTGATTGTGGGCACTGCCAGGTGCAGAACAAGGTTGGGGTGATGCATCATTGGATCTGTGGAAGCCCATTGAAGCCTGGTTATTGGTTTCTGTGATGGCCTTGTAGCAGTTGTCAATGGAGGTGCAGCAACCTACGGGAACCCACTTGAAGATATGGGGGTTAAGCCCATTAATTATCAAGGTAAGGAGCATGGTGTTTCCATCAGTCACAGCTTCTGGGGTGGTGGCAAGAGCTTGCTGCCAGGCGGCAAGATATTCAGGAAAGGACCCAGTCTGTTTAATGGCCAGGAGAAGAGTTCCCACCATGATGGGTGAAAATGTTTCACTGTAGCGGGACTTCGCGGCATCCCTGAACAACACCCAGGTAATTTCTATTTCTTGGCTGGCCCAGTTGGTGAACCAGACTGCAGCAGGCCCTGTAAAGTGGCCTGAAGCAGTGGCAACCCACATGGGCTCAGGTACTTGGCAGATACAGAGGTGGGTTTTGGTAGAGTGGAGCCAAATGACAATGTCAGCTCCTTTGACACCTCTCATAAAGGATTCAAGCTTGAGGTTGAGCATGTGTTGAGAAAGGTTCAACTGGGGCGGGGTGACACTTGCATTGTGCTGCCCGGGGCAGAGTCAATTATACACACTTGTAAGTACCAGTTGATCTTGATAGATGATGTACCTGTTGGGAATGTCCCCCTCAGGGATTGGCAGAAAGGTTTCTTAATGGGGAGTAGCCATATGGCCCATACTCCATCCTTTCTTGGGGGGATTTTTCTTTTAGGTAGGTTGTGAACCTACCGCTACTACCACTGTTGCAACTGAACCAATGAGGATTCAGTATTTGATTTGGAGAAGACAACAGTCCAATAGAAAGAACGAGAATGAATGGAATAAGATGTTGTTTATTATAGAATACTTTGATTAATATAATATATGGGGAAAGCCACTGGGCCACAAGGGGGTGGCATTTTCCATGTAGGGTTCAAAGCCAAGGAATAACTTGTGCAGGGATCAGCAGGTCGAATTGGTAGCACTCCTAATTAGGAGAAAGTGCCCGCAGTTTGATATTGTCATCAGATTGGTTCATGTTGTTAGACACGTCAAGGGGCAACTCATTGAGCACCCCTGTATACCGTAAGATATGTTGGCAGGCAAGTCTGGAAACTCAGTTGCAATATAAGGTTGTTATGAACTTTTAGTTCACCAATCTGATTACATACATATTTTTGATACTCTTCTATCTGTATTCATCTAGACACCAGATTTCACCTTCAGGAGTTGAACACCAAGCGCCAGCTGGAGACTCATAAGTGTTTGATTATCACCAGCCTCCTGATGCTCTGTTTGGTGCTGTGCACTTCACTGAGTATCCCCATAACCCTGACCACAAACCCTGGACCTTGGAAGGCTTGCAGTGATACACCCACCCAGACGCCCCTGAGGATCCCTACCAAATTGTACGTGATGACAAGGAAATCAACATATACCCTTTGACATTCAATGGGAAATACAATAATTCTTCCGCCTACCTGGTCCCCATGGAACCATCTTTGACCCCCAAACCAACCGTCTCAACACCTCTCACTTCTGATGCCATTGGCCAGAATAGTCAATTCCTGGGAGTGCTATACCTGACATTCACAGGGCTGATTGATTCTGCCTTGCAGGGGCTGGGCCCTGGGCTGTGGCTGGGAAGGCCCTCTCCTACCTGGTAAAGTTAGGTCATATCATCTGATGAACCATATCTGTACCTGCATTTGCCCCTCCCTCACCTGAAGGGGCATCATGGTACTCTTGGTATCCTGACGTTAGGTGTGCCTATAACATTTAAATCCACTGAAAGAATGCTTTCAGATGTATGATATATTATTTCATATACTGAAAATAGGCTTCATAATGATAGTATTAGAACTCAAATACTATTGAATAACTGGATAATATATTTTGATTAAGATTTAAATAAAATGTTATTATTCTTTATGCATTCTTTTTAAATTAAAAATATGAAAGTTTGATATTATTCTAAAAACTTGCAGCATTATATCTTTTAGTTATATATATGCTAGCTAAAGAAATAGCTAGTATCAGATTGTATGATTATGATTGCTCATAACCTAAACCCAGATGTGATTGTGCTTGGTCACATTGCAATTAATGCAGATTGTGCTGCAACTTTAGGACCAGGTCATAAATGTGGCAGTTGCAATTGTGGCCTCCCCCTAAAAGCACAAAACAAAGCTGCATGAATTGTGATGTGCCATGCAAGTCACAAAATGATCTGTGCCCACCTGCCAAAGCCACAAAACCATTTGTTCCAGGCAAAGCTTGGTCACAACACAAATTGTGACAATTTTGATGCCCGTCCCTGCTCTACTTCTAATAAATATTAGTAAACTTTTTTCTTTTTGTGATCAGTGAAATAGGAGCCATTGTAAGTTTGGAAGATGTGGCTCTGTTTCACCCAACCAACTTCACTGGCAGATGCTGGATTTTGGAACATGATGGAATCAAACGGTTGGAGGTGAAACATTTGAAGATGACTGTAATTCAAGTTATTCCCATTTCTGAATATTGAAACGTTGCAGCCGTGGTGAGAGCCTCGTACAACTCAAAGTATGTTCAATGCCTGCGCAGTGGGGAATAAAGCTCCGCCAGTAAGCTTATCTTTACACCCTCACGTTTGGATGCAATTGCAGTTTAAACCATTTGGGCCGTACTGGTGGCGCACTCGCAGTTAAACATGTCTACATAAAGCAATATCTAATCCACTACAGATGGCTCTTTGGTGGAGCTGTTTGATTGGATGCTTCGCCCAGTTGGCTTGCCAAGAAGCCTTCCTCAAAGATAATAATTAAATGAAAATTATAAATGCATTTGATCCTAAATGGTTGCCTTTAATTTACAGTTGAGGCGTTTTGCTTAATCGACCTGAATGGGCCAATCACCGGCGAGCCAGTGGATCCGACAAATGATAGGCGCGGATTGGGACGATGGATTGACTCAGGTTGATGATCGTAGGACACACCTCCTATTTGGCAACGGCAGGCTTGAGCCAAGCTTATGAATGCTAGCGAGTGTGCCCAGTTGGCGGCAACTGGCGTAATGCAGACCCAAATTAGCAAAGATTTTAATTGCCGGGGAGAGGTCGCCAAACGGGTGACGATCAGCCAGCATGCGCCCATCCAATCAGATCCAACTCAGCTCGGCTTAGTCCCATGCTTCCCAAGGGTTGCCAGCTTTGCCCTTGAGAAGACCTGAGGTGCTCTTGGCCGACAGCTGAGTGGATACGATTTGATTATAAAGCATCAAACAAAAGAAAATTACTTATTTCTTTCTCCAGCAAGGTCATATTTAGCTTAGCTTACATAGCTTAGCAAGCAAGATAACTAGAAAATATCCCTTGGCTTATGCCTATTTAATTTCCCTGCTACGTGTACATAGTGTAGATATTGCTCCCTTGCCCGCTGTTGATACTTTCACCTTAGAGTGCTTTCAAAAGGATCTGATCTCCAACGTACAACTCTTTCTAATACCGAGTCACTTTCGGCTCCACAAGTTTTTCTTCAAACTTCTCGTCAGGCGTTTTTATCTCCCTCTTGAGATTACTTCTTGGCCACTTTCTTTCGTGGCTCTGCTCATGTTCAACAATAGCCCCAACAGGCCCCCCTTCCGCCCCACCCCAAAATTTCGTACTGAATCCCTCTCCATGGAAATCACTCCCCAGCCCCTTCACTACCCTAGCCTGGCTCAATCTTCCCATCTTACCCAACCACGGTTTACTTCATCCCATTCTGCCTCTTCAACCCACAATTTTTCTCCTTTTTCCACCTCGCTAGGCCTTGGTGGCGAAGTACATCATAACATTGATCCAGTTGCTGGTCGCTCTACTTTATGGTAAGCATCTTACTATCTATCATAGCCATAGTGCTATTTCAAGTAGCCAGGGGACTTAACTTTAGTCTTTTCTTTAAAAGTTCAAACCTTTCAGTTTAAACTCTATCTATTTTATGCCTACATTAATTATTGTTACTAAACTATGCTATTATAAAGGATGGGTGAACTTGAGCCCTGGATGGATGAAGGTGCACTTCGCCAGATTTGGGCCAGTGTCGGGTTTTCAGTTATGCCCAAAGTTATTCATCATCGCGGTACTGGACAGAGTGCTGGGTATGGATTTGTTGAGTTTGCCCGCCCTACGGAGGCTCAACGGGCTCTTACTACACTTCAGGGGACGCCTTTACCAGGGACTCGTAAGGTATTCCGCCTCAATTGGGCACTTGGAGTTGACACGTTCCCTTCCTCTTTGAGGTATTTGGTTTAATATTTTTGGTCTAATTTTCGAAGGGACGCCTCAACGCCTGAATTTTCTATTTTTGTTGGAGATTTAGCCGACGGGGTTGACGACGCTGCCCTACTAGGGTTGTTTCGCCAATACCCTTCTGCTCGTGCTGCCAAAGTGGTATTGGATGCTGGAACTGGTCGACACAGAGGGTACGGGTTTGTTCGCTTTGGAAGTGAAGCAGATCGTGCTAGAGCATTAGTCGAAATGCCTGGTACTTTACTCCAGGGCAGGCCAGTTCGTGTTTCGCTTGCCACTCCAAGGGCTCGTCCGGGATCTTCTCCTCCATCGGAGAATCGGTCTTTATCTGCCCTTGGAATTGGTTATGTCGATCCCTCAATTACGACTGTTTTTGTGGGGGAATCTTGATCCGAATGCTGGCGAAGAGGACTTGCGCAAGTAAGGATTATCTTTATTCTGTGACAAATTTTGATCTTATTTTTTTATGGGATGCTTCTCAGTTATTTCCAGGCCTTTGGGGAAATTGATCACATTAAGATACCTCCTGGTAAAGGATGTGGGTTTGTTCAGTATGCTTACCGGCATCAGGCTGAACATGCGCTTTCCCAACTTAATGGAGTTCAGATTGGCGCCAACAGGGTTCGCCTTTCGTGGGGAAGACTTCCTGCAGATCGTACGCCAGGCTATCGTCCCCGCTGGGGTTCTAATGGATCACAAAGTTCTAGCCAGGATGGTTCACACTTATTTCCAGATCAGTCTCGAGTTCCTTCCGGCAACTTTCCTCTTTTCAACTCTCATCATGGGTTCATGGTTCCTTCTCAGACAAATTCACCTTTTACGCAGCCAACGTATCCCTACTTACCAACAACCACATCATCTAATCACCCGCCCTTTGAGCCATCCTTTGGTCCCCACTAATCTACAGATGACTATATTGCTAGACAGTTTCATGAGTTGCTGCCCCTCTCACATGTACAGTCTACACCCAGAGGGCTCTTTGCCAATGTTGATAATTTACCTATCTAATAATATTTTATTCCTTAAGTTTTTTTATTTGTTTTTACATCTCAATTATGTTATGGACGCTAAATAACTTGAACGATGTGGCCTTTGAAAGCGTAAGCTAACAACACTAGCAATGCAATAAAGAGACAAGCTTAATCGTTTTATGCTCAATAATAATCTTAAGGATGCCCTACCAGAACGTAAGTGGATAGTGACCTGGTGGTCCTACTTAGTAGAGATCAAAGGAGATAGGCTGGTTGACACCTTCAGACTAGGATCAATCTAAAGCCTTGGGTGTGGAGTTAGCCCGATCAATCTTGTAGAGAACCCCAAATCTAAGGGGTCTTGTTGGTAAATAAAAAACCATCCCAGAATTATAATTTATAAAAAGACCCCCACCCTGGAATACCTGTAGAATGTGATCTCAAACAGGCGGGTTATAACTGAAAAACTTCAAAAATCATGCCAGGAAGCCTTAACGGTTGAGGTCAGCCAGCCACTTGTTGGTCTTCAGTAAATAATATCCAACGTTTCCTCAGAAGCTTTGAGTAAATTTAGCTTTATCAGTACCAACCAATAAGTGCCAAGCTAGCCAGAAGAACCCAATACATTTATTTTTAAATTGAATACTTATATCCAATACAAAAATTGACTGGGCTTCACATTTATTTAAAGTAAAGAAAAATCATAATATGCAAAAATCACCAAAATTGGCATGAATTGATGACCCACAAAACTTTTATCAATTACAGAGAAAAAATAAGCATATTTCAAAATTTTCAACATTTATTGTAAAAACCAAATGACTTACAAGACTGAATATCTTGTTAAACCAGTACTTGGTAGATCCATCTCCATCTCTAATACTAGCATCAAGTCTTCCAAGCATAGAATAGACCAGGTGTTTAAGAGTTTCCGTAGGAATCACTTCCCATGCTTTTGCCACTCCAAATTCGAGATCCACTATAGATTTTTTGAGCCTGCTGGCAAATCAGTTTTGAAAACATCCCAAAGATGTTCAATAGGATTCAAATCTGGGCTTTGGGGAGGCCAGGTCAAACAAACAGTTTGTTTGGAATCCAAGTATCCATTAACTTCTTGGGCTTTTTAAGCAGGGGCATTGGCTTGCATGGAGATATAATTGACTGGATTTTACAACCCTCCCATAAATTAACAGAGATTACTATCCAGGACTTTTTTTTTGTAGAGTTTGTTGGTTATAGATTCACTAATTGGCTGGATCTCCTCCTTTGTATTGGCTGTGAAGCAGCCCCAAAACATGGCACCATGATGATCATTTCTAACAGTGGATATTACACACTCATGGTCATAGACTTCATCAGGTTGGCAATAGACATTTTGTTGTCTCTGAGATCTGCTGAGCAGCACTTTAGTCTCATAAGACCAAACTACCTTTTACCAAAAGAATACAGAGTGATTTATATATTGGTGAGCAAATGCCAATCTTTTAAACTTGTTCCCTTGCTTTAGGAGTGGTTTTCTTCTTGCAATACAGCCATAATACCTCTGCTCATACAATCTATTCTAAATAGTACTATTAAAGATATCAATATTCAAGTTAATCATGATACTCTCTCTAATTTGGCTAGCTGCTGTAATCCAATTTTGCTTAACTATTCTGTTTATAGATCAATCATCTCGTGCTGTAGTCTTTTTAGGGTAGCCTGACTTTGGTCAAATTTTTCACAGAGTTAGTTTTTGGAACTTTTGGTAAAGTTCTTGAGCTGTTTCAGCATTAACCTTAAGTCAATCCACAATTTCCTATATGATAACCCCATTTTCCTAGCTCAGATAATTCAACCACAAATATACTCAGGCATTTCTCTTGTTTTAGCCATCTTTTTTTGTTCAAAATCTTTTCTAGCCTCAGTTCTATTATATAGATAAGTTTGGATGAGAGGCCATGTCTCATATGTATTAAATGGGCATAGATACTCTTTTGAGTTAAATTCTTAGTATTTTTCTTTGAAAATATGCTCATTTTTTATAGCTTTTATTTTTCACTTATTTTTCTCTGTATATCATAAAAGGTTTGTGGTGCATCTAATATTTTCAATTTTGGTGATTTTCATTTCTCATAATTTCCCTTTATTTTAATAAAGGTGGTTCCTGGTTAGTTTTTATATTGACTGTATATGGCAAGAAGCAGGATCAATATTGGCACTACCTGTTGTTAAATTGTGACAAGCTCTGATTTAAATTTTGATAAGGGTTACCATATAAACCAAGTTTGAGATATCCTAAAATAGCTTCAATCTTTTTCCCATATGACCTTCTAACCTCACTTTTTTCAGATATTGTAAATGTTGAGCAACTTGGGTTATTACTGGTATGTTAAAAGCTACAGATAGATGTTAGCCTTGCCAATGTACTCTACCTAATCCTATTCAAGAGCACTACAGACTACAATAATATAGAACTTTGAAGATAGTTACATTTATTGGGACTGGAGTACAATCTAGCCAGCAGCTGCAATCTATCCAGGTGTAACTAAGAACTTATTTTCATCCTTTCAGGAGTCTGTATCAATATATACTGCAAAACCCCTTGTTCTTGTCCTTTCAGAAAGTTTTCAGTGGCTACCTTTACAATAGGTCCATCTTTGCTGGCTGCGCCTATCCTTATTGGCTGTCCTTGTCACGTGTGCTACTACTAGCCTTAGCAAGGTGTACATGGCACTTCAGCTACAGCCTACAATCTTCTTGAGCTAGCCTACTGTCATTTATTGATTGGCTGTATCTTTTACGCCTATTATTGCGCTGGGAAACTACGCTGTATTTAGTTGACACTTATAAATGATCCCAATCTGTCCTCTAACATTGGAAGGTAGAATTACAGTATTCCATTTGCAGGGCTTAATCAGTGATTATTTTCTGGCTGGTGAGCCTTCTGCTTATTAATGCAACAGGTCAAATTGGGGATTATACACCGTATAATAGAGGACTTGATCCAATATCAACTTGTGTATTATCCGCCATGTAATGCTGACCCAGACCAATAAGGAACCCAATTATATGTTGTGTAATGCTGATCCAAGCTTGGTATTTCCTAATAATTTACATATCACTTGTTTGATATGACTCTATACGCCCATCAGGCTGTGTGAGACTGAGTTGATACACAATTGATGATATTATGATTATATGGCGTGTAATCAGTGATAATCATTATAATGGCTAACCATCTTACAGTGTATAATAGCTACATCAACTATAATAAACTAGTAATATACAACATATAATCACTACACATTGGAATGATAATCAAGTGATAATACAATGTATAATTGTTGTGTCTATCCTAATAAACTAACAATTACACGGCGTATAACTGCTATATCAATGATAATAGACTAGTGGTTATGCAGCATATAATTACTACAATTAATAGAATCTTAACCTAGTGATAATACAACATGTAACTAATAAAGATCTGAATGCAATGATTAGCCTGATCATTTGTGGTCAATCAGCCTAATATCACATTTCCCCCCTTTGATCATAAATAGGGAGGGTGAGAAGAGAATCAGGCATAATGGCTTTCTCTACAACAGCTTCCCGCCTCAGCATCAAGGAGGAGTACCAGGAGTTCCTGGCAACCATTTTGGAGGAGCATCAACAAGAATTTGATTGCCAGAGTAAGGAGGCATGTCACCTCCAGTTTAACAGTTGGTGTTTGCTATGCACTCATGAGAACAATACTTGCTCAAAGTTGTCCTTGGCCACTACTGTGGTCACCAATCCTTTCCAGCGTCCTCATAGCCCTATCTTGGAGCAGGAGGTTGCACAGGAGAATTGTCTTCCTTTGGTGGCTGGGGGTGCCAATTGGGCTACCTCAGTAGACCCAGCCGCCTGACAGGCCAGGGCTGTGGTTCCTCAGCTGCCTGCTGTACCATATGCTCCTGACACTACTCTGTTGGATAGCATTGTTCTCTCTTATGATCCCAATCATGCAGACTTTGAGGTCAACAGCCTCTTTCAGGGTTACAAGTTCCTGAGTGAGTTTCTCTTTGTCCTCCTGTCTTGCGAGCAAGGGGTGGATGTTCACTCCCGTCTTTGACATGCGGAGCAGTATCACCCTCCTGCTGTTTGCTCTGTGGCCCTCTGTGAGCTGGCCTGGCCTCTGGAGGGGGTCTTGGTAGAGCCGCCCTGCTCTAATGTGGCTTTGTATGCCAAATATGCACGGGTAATCAACTTCAATTGTGCAGTGGTGCAATTCTGATCTTGTGCTTGGGGGCCTAGTCCCAATTCCACTCAGCAGTGGGGGCTACAGCATGCTGATAACCAGCACAACCGGCTGGCCAATGTCATCAACATTACCCTGGAGAGATTAGAGACTGGAGACCCTTCCCAATATCTCCTCCACATGGCTTTGTTGGATAACCTTTTTCTGGTCCCTAAGCCTTTGCTTCCTTGTGGTTCCTTGGGCCAAATGCAGGCCATCCTGGAGTTCTACTGTTGTGAAGTGTTGTACCTTCAGCAGGGTCTTCCAGTTGATTATCCCTCAGAGGGATTTATTGTGAAGTGCCTGGTGTTGGGGGCATGCTTCCCCATTAAGTGTAGTCTGGGTCATTTGGCAGATGGGGAGCTGGCCTTGACTGCGCCCATCATGCACTGGGAGTGGCTCTCCCCCAAGGCGCAGCATATGTGGCTTCTAAACATTGTTGTCCTGTATTGGGTGGTGACCACCCACGCTTTTGGTGACTATGTGGAGGCTATCACCCCTCACGTCCCTAAGGAGCCCAAACTAGATTCTCATCAATAAATATTTATAGGACTAGTCCTTTCCCAATATTTTGAACTTTTTATCATTTTTATGTTTTTCTTTTTATAATGTATGAGTTGTCATTTTTGCTTATTACTTTTTGTGATAAGTTCAAGAAGGTGTTTAATTAGGCCCTTTCTTTGGGGTGCAGAATGGATGTAGAAACTTTTCATATACTCAGTTGAATATACGTCCACTATCCTTGTCCTTGATAGTGTAGGCGTCAGGTGAGGTTTTCTCTATGATCTCAAAGGGGCCTACCCATAGCTTGTCTAGCTTGTGGTATCTACCCGCACCTTGAGTGTCGCAGAATGTGACCCCCTCCCCTATCTCAAAAGAAGGCAATGGGGCTCTATTGGCGGAGTACCTCTCAAATCTGGCTTGGGTCTTGCTAGCTGTGTTGCTAAAAGCAAATGCCTGCAATTTGATGAGGGTGCTGGCCAGACAACCTAAATACTGGTCATAGGAAAGCTGCCCAGGGTTGCCTGTGGCCAAGTAGAGGACAGGCAGGATGGCAGGGTGGCGGCCATAAATCAGTTGAAATGGAGCTGCTTCTGTGGGAGAGTGAAGCAAAATGTTATACGCAAACACTGCTGCACCTAATTATGTTTCCCAGGAAGATGCACACAATGAAGCTAATTTCCTGAGGATCTGGGTTAGGGTACTGTTGACACGTTCCACCATCCTGTTGGTTTCAGGGTGGTATGGAGTGGAGAGTACCCCTCAAACTCCCATGAGATTGTTCACTCTTGATATTACTGAGGCTGTAAAGTTAGTCCCATTATCTGAGAGTAGGAACTGTGGGCAGCCATGGCAGAGTACAATGGCATCCAAGAAAAACTGTGCAGTAGAATGAGCATCTACCTTTCTTAGAGGCCGGGCTTCCACCCACTTAGTGAGGTGATCAATAGTCACTATCACATAATGAAAGCCAGGGCCGCTACGTGGGAGTGGTCCCACTACGTCCATTGATACAGTATGCCAGGCAAAATGGGGTTGCACCATTCAATAAGTTATGCTTTTCCAAAGTAGCTTATTTCCTTGACACTTGATGCAGCAGTTGATTGTCTTTTGAATGTTGAAATTCATTGCTTCCCAGAAGTAGGTGTGAGACAGGATCTCCTTGGTTTTCCAAAAGGCACCATGGCCCGTTGCCTTATGAGTAGCTGTGACAATACTAGTCCTTTCAGAGGGAAGAGGGAATATGTGTTCCTTGCCATCCACCAACTTGTATAGCACACCATTGCGTAGTACTGTATTCTTTTAGAGGTTTAAAGAATATGTTGTACTTTATTGGGCTCTTCACTAAACTCCCTGGTCATCATTTTGCGGTACAGCTGATCTGCTAATGGGCTCACTAGGGCCACAGTGGGTAAACAAGATAGGCAGTCTGCGTTCTGGTGCTTGCTGCCAGGGCAATGGAGGATTTCATAGTCCAAGGCCTGTAGTTTCAGCGCCCAACAAGAAAGTTGGCCTTTGGGTTCCTTGAGGCTCTGGAGCCAAGCTAGGGATGTGTGATCTGTGACCACTGTGAACTGTACGCCATGGATGTAGACCCAAAATTGCTTGCATGTATACATGACTGCCAGGCATTCACGCTCTGTCACTGTGTAGTTGTGATCATGAACGTTTAGCGTTCTACTAGTGTATTCCACAGGGTGTTTTAGTCCTTTGCTGTCAAGTTAGGATAGTACAGCCCCAACCACTCTAAGAGAGGCGTTGGTATGGATCACAAAGGGTCTGTCAAAGTCTAGGTACATCAGGACAGGGCCGCTTAACAAGGCCAAGTGTAGTTTATCAAAGGCACCTTGGCATTTCTTACTCCATACAAAGTCAGCTCCTGGTTTCAGCAAGTGGAAAATAGGTTCTCCAATGGCTGCAAAGCAGGGGATGAAATGCCAATAATAATCAACCATGCCCAAGAAGACCTGTATGTTGCGTTTTGACTCAGGTTGCTTCATCTTAGAGATGGATTCAGTTTTTGCAGGCTGTGACTATCTATGACAAAGCCCAGGTATTCCAGCTGGTCTTTAAAGAACTGGAATTTGCAAGGCTTTATCTTAAGATTGGCAGCTGCTAGCCTCTTGAAGACCTCCTCAAAGTGATCTAGATTCTTGGTGAAAGTTCTAGAGAAGACGTTAATGTTGTCTAAGTACACTAAGACACAGGAGAGCTTAAGGTCACCAAGGATAGTGTCCTTGGCTTGTTGGAAGGTTGCAGGGGCATTGCACAGCCCTTGTGGCATCCTTGTTGGTTGAAATAGTCCTTGCAAGGTTATGATGGCGCACTTTTCCTGTTCTTTGGGGGGTAGCTCAATCTGCCAATAACCCAATATGAGGTCCATGGCAGAGAAGTACTTGGCGCCTCTGAGGCATTCTAATGTGTTGTCTATGCGTGGCAAGGAGTATGAGTCCTTTTTGGTGACCTTGTTGAGGCGTCAATAGCCAATTACAACTTGGTTAGAGCCATCTTTCTTCTTGATAACCAGAATAGGAGACACCCAAGGACTTTTGAAGAGGATCAGCATGCCTTGTTTCAGCAGCTTGCTGACTTCTTCAGAGGCAACTCCTGATTCGATTTTGATTGTTGTATGGAACACATGCAAATGGGAGGAGTGGATCCTGTGTTGATGTGATGGGTTGCTCCTTCAGCGCAACCCAGATAATGATTGATTTCAGCAAAGATTGAGCGGTACTTCTTGAACAACAAAGATCCCTGAGCTTGTTCCTCAGGGCCAAGGGAGGAAAGGTCTGCTAGGGGTGTAGTCAGGTGAACTGCTTGTTCAAGTTTTTACGGTATGCCCATTTCCTTGAATGTGCGTAATCCATTGACCTCATATAGTTCCTATGTGGGGTAGAAGTGTAAGAAGCCTACCACTTGGTCTTTCTTGATAGAAAGTGGCTTCTTTGTGAGATTAGCCAATAGGACATGGATCTTCTGTTGGCCAGGGGTAAAAATGCCTGGCAAAATGCACAGCTCTAAGTGCAAATGGCCCCAGGGTTTGATGACTTCCCTGTATTACCCTTCAGGGACAACCACAGACAGCCCAGTCTCAGCAATCTTCTGGTGACCAGGTTCCAGGGAAAATGAAGAACTGGTCCTTAACAGGATACCCTTATGCTCCAGGATCTTTGTAGGGGGTTTAAGTCTGTGTTTCCTAAACTTTTTTATTCCACAGGGACAATTCTGTTGGCGTAATCCAGGTTGACAAAATTACAGGGCTTAGGGGTGAAGTCTTGTCCTTCACTACTGAAGAGAAAGGGTAGGGTTTGACCAAGGATTTTGAAGGTAGCAAGACCCCAATGTGTCATGGCTCCATATTTCACCAGGAAAGAGGTGCCTATGAGAAAATCATAGGTGTTGTTTGGCAATACAATTGCTGGAGCAGATACCACAATGGAATCAAATTGCATAGGTAGTGCACTGTATGCTTCCACAAAGTAAGTGGGTTCTTTACCAGCTGTAACAAATGGCAATCTGTAGTCAATATCTGGGGCTATAACCAGTTTCTTTACCATCTTAGTAGAGATGATGTTAAACGGGGCATTGCTATCTACAATTGCTTTAATGCAATGTTTTTTAACTGATATGTCAAAATTATGTGCAATCAATATAAGAGTCATTGAAGATTTTTAATGTGTGTATCCTGTTCTCCTCATCACTCTTCAAGGTGCAAAGCAGGATTTTGCAGACATTGTGGTATGCAGACTTAAGCTCCTCCAGAGGGAAAGCTACTTGTATTGACTTCAAGTTTAGGGTATTGTTGGAGCATGAACAACAGCGGTTTTCTCTGGCGTCCTGGATTTGAGTTGAATAAGGTTTTGATACTTCAGCTAGGGCGGCCTCTTTGTGCTGGACTTTAGTTTGAGAGTGGGTAGTAACAGCATAGAGATCATTGGCTACAACCATGTGAATTTCCTTCTCATGCAGGTCTTCTGGGCGGTGTACTTTGGGGCCAGGTTCAATGGGAAGGTTGAGGGCTCTGGTGGAGGTAGAATTTCTCTCTTCTACTCCGCCTTGGCTTTTCCCTTGTTGATGCTAGCGGGATGGTTTTGTACAACATGTACCTTCTTGTCATTGTTTGGACATTTCAATTTCCAATGTCTTGCTGTGTTGCAGGTGATGCAATAGGGGCCCTTCACATCAGGAGGGTGCACAGAGGACTTGGAGGAATCTTCTTTCTGGAAGTGTGGTTTTTCATAGGCTGTCTTTGGTTGCTTAGTTTTGGGTCTATTAGGGGGACCAAACGTTTCAGCGTGGCTATAAAGACAGTCCACAATTTCTGACACATCCTTGCCCTTGGTGTAGGCAGGGGCTATTGCTCTTTAGAGTTCTTTGTAAGGATAGGTTGCCTGCTTCATGGCAGCATGGATCTCAAAGGTGGAGACCATGACATAACTGAGGAGTACCAACACATCATGATAAAACCTTTTCGCAAATTCTTGCAGTATTTTGCCTGGGGAAAACTTTATGGCTCCAAATTTGGATTTACTGGTGAAGAGGATATCCTCTCCACCAAATTACTTGAGTACAGCCTGTCTTGCTTTCTAGTATCTCCAGTCAGTTGCAGGTAGTTGTGGTATCACTAAGTTGACGCTTACAGTGTCCGGTGTGGTGATGAGCGTGGTTGCCTTCTGATGGTTGCTGGTGCCTCTCATTGCCATTTTGAAAGACTTAGAAAGGAATGCACATTTTCTTGCTTGTCAAATTTGGGGAGGTTGAGCAGCTTGAATTGCTCATTTAAAATTGTGGTCTCAGTGTGCTGGCGTGGGGAGGCGGTTGATTGTCTATCTGCCGTATAGTTACACCTAGCCCTAAGTGTGTCTTTTGGCGTGAATGGTTCTCTGGTAGGAAGGGTGGTGAACACCTTGGAAATCCCCCTGTTTGTGTGTTCCACCTCCTCTTCAGAGATGTTGTTGGCGTCTTCATAGTGGTTGGCAGCAAAGATGAGGTTTGGCGGCAGGCTGAGATGCACTTGCAGCCTTTTGCTTCCAGTAGGTGTACCTGGGCTTCCATCATTGCCAGGCAGTCATGGAAGTTCAGATTGGTCATCTGGAGGTTCCTCTGGTGGAGCTCAGACTCTACACCCATTGTGTTTTTTGATAGGCATGAGATTGTATACTTCATGTTTGCTTGCTCTGCTTGTAAGGCCATTATTGTATTGTGAGCTCTGGCAAACTCTTCCTCATATCCTCTGATTATGGATTCCAGACTTGTCACCTTTGTTTCCAGTGTTGCAACCCTGGTACTGTTTGGGCATGGCAGCAGTTTGGGTGTGGACAAGCGAGATCCCTCAGATGGCTGTTGACCTTTGCTTCCAGTCTATGAAAGTCTCCCATAGCATATCTCTCAAATTGATGGAGTTGCAAACCAAGCTGTTTTACCTCCTTGTCTAGGGCAATTACGTTCTGGTACATGGTGGCTAAGTCATCTGCCACGTTCATACTGAACTTATCTGATTCAGCGCATAACCTGTGTACGTCCTAGAGCCATTCCAGGGAGGCCCCACAAGCGTCCATGGCTTTGTAGACCATAGCTCTGAACTTTGAGTTGAGGACATCAATCAGTTCATTAATTCTGACATGGGTGTTCCCCCTCATTGACTTATTAGACAGGACCATGAAACACAGCTCTGAAAAGGAGGCGTTGGCTGTGGCCCACTGCTCAGCCCAGTCACAACAACAGGAGAGGAGGGCGTCGCCTAGAGAAGACAACTCAAGGTTTTGACACGCAGTAACAAGCTGGAGCTTGTTGACAGACAGCTGAACAAAGCCAGCAAGGTACTCCACAGTGTGATCTCCTCCAGAAAGTTATTATTGGAGAGCCTGGAAGGAGGCGTTACAATAGAGCCATTAGAGCTGCCAGCAAGATTCTTGGTCACAATAATGGAAAAAGATACTTAGGGTCTG
This sequence comes from Entomophthora muscae, assembly GCA_014839935.2. Taxonomy (NCBI): domain Eukaryota; kingdom Fungi; phylum Entomophthoromycota; class Entomophthoromycetes; order Entomophthorales; family Entomophthoraceae; genus Entomophthora; species Entomophthora muscae. The sequence goes on along the minus strand of QTSX02000718.1, from coordinate 772,268 downwards.
GTTGGGGCAATTGGTAGGATGGAGGCAGAATCCACGTAAAAGCGCCTCACCAAGCTCTACAATCTGTGTGCAATCATAGGAGTGAACCAAAGCAGGGCCCTCAGGAACAGAGGACAGAGGAGCCACAACCAAAGGGACGGTTGTGGGAGGGCAAACAACCACAGGGTTGCTTGTGAAGAAGACAGGATGCCACTCACTGTCTGAAGATTCAATTTTGTACCCATGCTTGTCAGCAAAGCTGGGCGAGAGCAGAGCCAAGGACAATCCTTGGCAGGCTGTCAGGGATCAAGTCTTGGGCAGCCAGTCCGTTGTTTTCAGGGGTAACTTGGGCCGGGTTTTTTGCAGGCAATGCCCACCACAAGAGGGGAGCTAACTTTAAAAGGTAGGAGGCAGACTTCCCCATCCAAGACCACAGACTGGCGGCCAGGATTATAGTGTCAATCACCCCTGTGAGGGTAATGTACACAATCCCAAACAGCTTACCAGAATAGTTAGTTGGGAGGTTGGGTGAGGAAGCAGGCATAGGTTTTGGGGTCACAGGCGGTTCCATGGACAGGTTGTAAGCAGGAGGATAGTTGAATTTCCCTCTGAACAACTTGGGTGTTGATAATATCCAAGGGCCTTGTCAGTTGTATCTAACTGCAGATTGTATGCGGGCCAGGGGATTGAGTTTGAGTATCTTTTCCGGGGTGTAGTCCTTGTATTCAGACTTCAGAGGGTATTTGGTAAAGTGGAAGGGTCCAAAGGGTACACCAGGAGGACAGAAAACAGCAGGCGGTGGGGCAGGCAGGCCAGGAGATCTTGAACTGAATTGGTAGACAGCAAAAACAAAATTAGGTAATATCTGTATGAGCCAAATTAACATAACCTTTATTCAAAAATGGCAATAAGTTTGGAGTGCGGGATCTTTGGGTCTATATAGTACCCCATCTCTAAACTTAAAATTTTTCATGGGGGGTTCATCAAGGCATTGGGAAGGGCAGGGCCAGGGGAAATGGGTGCTTGGGTCCAAAGGCAGCAAAATGGCACTTGGCCCGGGAGTTCTTTTATTGGTCAAGAATCTCAATTTGGCTACCTGATTATCTTGCTCTAGCTTCAAGGTCATGGGACCGGGCTGCGGGCCCGTGCCTCTTTCCTGGGTTGGCTCTTGATTGGTTGCTGGTATAGACTTCAAGTTTATGAAGCTAATAGTTGTCAAATCAGTACCTCCTTTAGGTGCTGTGATTAATCCTCAATTTGGTGTGATGATTTCTTTGGTTTGGCTCTTTTTACTGCATGGGTCAATCTTATTGAATTCAGCTTGTGGTGACTCAATCCCAGAAAAACGCAGGCAGGCGGTCCTGCGGTACACAGGCCCAGTGACCCAAAGGAATCCAGGGTCAGGGTTTAATTCCTGCTCCCAGGCCCGGGTTTCCAGAGAGGAAGAATTGTCAATCCTGACACCTTCCCCTTATTCCCCAGAGGGCCCTACCTTCTGATTCTTCTTGTTCAGGTAGAGTTGGACGGCTTCTTGGTCTTTAGTCAGGTTGCTCAGCAGTTCTCAAGTACTTTCTTTTAGTGGGTATCCTTTCCACTTGTCGTAATACTAGGGTTTTTGGTAGTGAGTTTGGTTGTCGTGTATGTATTCAACTTCATATTCCTCAGCACGGCCTGTTTGAATGGGTGGGGGGGGGCTGTCTTAATCTGTTGGTGGGGGAGCAAATTCCCATCTTTTTTGAACAACAGGGAGCAGTGGAACACATTATGAATCTTCCAGGAGTGGGGTAGGTCTAGCTTGAAGGCAACCTCACCAACTAGTTTAGTGATCTTGTGGGGGCCACTTCTTCTGTGAGCTAATTTCCTGTAGGGCACATGCAGGGGTATATTCCAGGAGTCTAGGTATACTTTGTCTCCAACTTATAAGGGTTGGTCTGGAATTTTTTTGCAGTCAGCAAAGGCTTTGTATGTTTGCACTGTGCGGTTCAGGTTGGTCAATCATGTTTTTTGTATGCTGTGAATCTATTCAATCCAGGAGCACCCAGTGGTGTTTGATTCCTTTTTGCCAATCTGGGGGTCCCAGGTGGGGTCAAACCCATAGTTGGCTTTGAATGGGGACATGCCTGTGGAGGCATGGTCCTTACTGTTGTAGGAAAACTGAGCCATGGGGAGCATTTTGGCCTAATTGTCCTGATCAGTGTTGGCATAGCATCAAAGATATTGTTCAAGGATCTGGTTTACTTGTTCAGTTTGGCTGTCTGTCTGTGGGTGGTAGGAGGTAGATACACATTGCTTGATTCCTAAGTCTTTCATCACCTGTGTCCAGTAGTTTGACGTGAATTGGAGTACTCTGTCTGTGATGAATTCCTCAGGTGTTCCATGTTGCGTGAGGATGCAGTTGTGGAAGTGTTGGGCTGTTTCTGCTGCCGTGCAATTGGTGGTGATTGGTACAAAGTATGCCATTTTGATGAAGCGGTCTACCATGACCAGGATTGCATTGTACAAGAGGGATGGCGGCAGTTCCACAATATAGTACATGAAGACAGATCTCCAGGGTCCATGGGGTATATTCAAGGGTCTTAGAAGTCCTTCAGGTTTGTTTCTACAAGTTTTGGTCTGCCCATAGGTCTCACACCCCTTCAGGTACGCGCTTACGTCTTGATTCATTTTTGGCCAAGCAAAGTTCCTTCTGATGCTCTGGAGGGTCTTGAGCCTACCTGGGTGTCCAGCCATCTCAGAATTGTGGTAGTCTCTCAAGAAGTTGGTTCTGATGTCCCCTTCTGGTACAAAGATCCTGTTGGGGAGCATTAGTGTGTTCCCTTCAATGAGTAGCCTTTTTGGTAGTGGGCGCTATCCAAGGATTTGGAGAGGTCAGAGATCAAGGTCTTGGTGAACTTGTCTAGTGCTTGGGCCCTTAATACTTCTGGTTTGCTGGCTCTGATTTTCATCAATCCCAGGGGAATGCCTAGGCTTTCTGAGTCCAAGAGGACTTGGGTGTTGTGGTTGCGGGTTTCTAGGTGGGTAGGCACCAGGTCAGTTCTTCTACTTAGGGCGTTGGGTACCACATTCACCTTTCCTGGCTTGTAGTCTATGAACAGAGTGTAGTCAGCTAGTTCTAAGGCCTGTCTTGCTTATTGTTGGTTAAGCTGGCGTGGTTTGAAGAAGTAGACCAAGTGCATGTTGTCTGTCCGGACCTTTACTGGATATTCAGCACCACATAGGTATCAGCACCAATGTTTCAGGGTCTTCATTATGGCTAGAATCTCCTTGTCATATATCAGGTAGTTTCCTTCCGCGGGTAGCATCTTATTGGAGTAATATGCTACAGGATGTAGCATACCATCCCCTCCTTCCTAAATAAGGACCCCACCCACCGCAAAGTCTGACGTGTTGGTTTCCAGAACAAAAGATTTGGAGGGATCTGGTATGGCCAGGACAGGGGCAGAGGTGAAGGCAAGTTTCAAGGTTTCAAAGGCGGTGGAACATTCTGGAGTCCAGGTAAAGCTGACCTTGTCAGAGCAAAGGCGGGTCAGGGGGAGGGTAATATGAGAAATTTTTGGATGAAATCTCTGCAATAATTTGCCAGGCCCAAAAAACTTCTCACATCCTTTCTGCTTTTGGGCACTGGCCAAGATGTTATTGCTTCTACTTTGTCCTGTGCCATGGAAAAGCCGCCAGTCTTCACTACGTATCCCAGGAATTTGACTTCAGACTGAAAGAATTCACATTTATTAAGCTTAGCGTGTACTTTGGCTTGAGAGAGTTTCTCCAGTATAAGGTCCAGGTAGCGCAGGTGTTCCTTGTGGGACTTGCTGTAGATAAGAATGTTGTCCAGATATGCCATACAAAAATGGTCAAGGTATTCCCCTAGGACGGTGCTGATCATCCTTTGGAAAGTGCTGGGGGCGTTGCAGAGGCCAAAGGGCATTACAAGGTACTTGTACAGCCCGTATTGGGGTTTGAAGGCCATCTTGTACTTGTCTCCATCCTTGATTTGGATTTGGTTGAACACATCTTGAAGGTCAATTTTTGAGTACACCTGGTCTCCAGACAGTACATCACAGAGGTCATCAGCATTGGGGATGGGATAGCGGTTCTTCACTGTAATGTTGTTCAGTTTTTGGTAATTCATGCATGGATGCATCCCACCATCCTTTTTTCCTACGAGCAGCATGGGCAACAAGCAGGGGGCTTTTGACACCTGGATGAACCCTTTTTTTGTCATATCCTCAAGGTATGCTTTCAAGGCCACTTGCTTGTGGTGGTTACAGCTGTAGATAGGGCTGTGGTGCAGTTGAGTCCCTGGTTTAGGTCTATGGCGTGGTTGTAGATTGAATGGCTGGGTAGTTTTGTGACTGCTTCTTCACTAAACACATGGTTCCATCTCTGTAGGGAGTAGGTAGTATTCCAATGCTAGGTTATAATCTCATAGTCAAGAATTTGTTGGTAGGTGGTCAGTCATGGCTCATGCAAAAAGGAACAGTGTCACAGGATTCCGGTCAGCCCAACATGGCGGCTTGCTTGTGGTAGTTCAGGATCAGGCCATGTTTGTTGGACCAGGAGTTGCCCAGTATAAGGGTGTCAGGGATTCTTTCCCTGACTACCTTAATCTTATGGACAATCTTGGCAAGAAATTATTCAAAAAACAACACCACAACAATGTTTTTAAAGCCAGTTTATTTTCAAAAAAGGAGATTAGCAGGGATCAAACTCAGAACCCTAAAGAAGGGCCCAGTGTTAATCCTGAATCAACAATTCAACTTAGTTTACCTAATTATGTTGATTTTATTCATTCAAATTTTTCTCTGGCTTTTGAACCAGGTTTTGAAAAGTTTAATAACCCACTTAACAACATCACTTACTGTTTGTGCTCTGATTGGCTGCAGCTGTCTTCCTTGCTGCTATGGAATCAATTGAGTCTATATTTGAGCCAAGCTCTGTACTTAGTTTTAAGCAATTACCTTGACACATCCTGCTTAATTATGTACCGCCTTATGGCTTATTGATGGATCCTCTGTTTCAATCTTGTAACCATCTATATTATTAAGCTCCATTTTTATCAATATTTGAGAAAAGGTATTAATTTGATCACACATCCATGAAATCCCTCTTATTCTCTAAAAAGCCACTTAAATGTCCCAGCCTTCATTGTGAGGGTATTTAAGTGAGTTATTATCATCATTTCTCTTTGTTCCAAAAATAAAGATTTTATCCTACACCTGCTACTCCTTCATCTTCTGATAACATATTTTTGAAGCCATGAGAGGAATTCTATTCCTATCCTGGTTTCTAGCTTCCTTCTTGCCAGTGGTATCAACCTTGGAAACCCCAACACCTACAACTGACTGGTATAAATCTTCTCCAGATGACGCCCATCAAAAGGAATCCCTTGCCCACGGATGGTTCAAATACCCTTCTGGCCACTGGAGATGTAAATTCCAGTATGGTTGTTTGTTTACTCCACCTCCTTCTGAACCTGCTCTGGTTAGACCTTACGCCTCCTTTTACCTCTTGACGTATGTGGTGGGTTACTATCTACTTGGTTGTTTCAGTTCTATAATCGGAATATTTGCTTACCTGGGGCATCTAGGACACCTCACAATGGTCACAGTTCCTATTGGCTTGGTAATAGCAGGATTAAATTTAGGGGCTTTGGTCCACCAGCTAGGGAACTTGTTCCCTGCCAAGTGGGTCCCTGAAAAAGGGGGTGGGGTAGTCCTGGCAAGAGGATCAGGGACAACAGATATACATTGTGTCCAATGGTCAGCAGGAGTTCTTATTCACACTCATAGCAGGTGTCCAAGGAGCTGTTTCCCATGATTACTTATAGGCTGCGCTCTGAGGCTTTCAAGCCTAATTCCTCTGCTAGGCTGGCGTCAATAAAATTTTTATCTGCCCCTGTATCAATAAAGGCTTCAATCTTGCTCTTGTTTCCTGCTACTTATATGGTCACTTGGATGAATTTGTAAGACTGAGAAGAAGTGTTTATTTGTGCCAGTAAGATTGGTGCAGTGTTCTTCTTAGGGCAGGCTCTGATCAAGTGGCCCGCCTTGTGGCAGTGGAAGCAGAGTCCTTTGCAGTAGTGTCGTTGGAGCTCTTCAGGGGTCATCCCTGTTCTGTTGGGGGTTAGTGTTTGGCGTTGGTTCTCTTTGGGTCATTCAGGTTTGCATTCTTCCACATGGAAGAGATCAGGTTTGTGGTCATCTTATAGGTGTAATAAGTGATTATCAATAGCAAAAGCATACAAGATGCCCCAAGAAATAACAACATCTTGGGGCTCAGGGTACCAGGCTTAATAAAGATTGCCATAATGTCAGGGATCCAGTATTGGGCGGCCGGCTTGTTGTTTTCAGGGGTAACTTGGGCCAGGCTTTTTGCGGGCAATGCCCACCACAAGAGGGGAGCTAACTTTAAAAGGTAGGAGGCAGACTTCCCCATCCAAGACCACAGACTGGCGGCCAGGATTATAGTGTCAATCACCCCTGTGAGGGTAATGTACACAATCCCAAACAGCTTACCAGAATAGTTAGTTGGGAGGTTGGGTGAGGAAGCAGGCATAGGTTTTGGGGTCACAGGCGGTTCCATGGACAGGTTGTAAGCAGGGAGATAGTTGAATTTCCCTCTGAATAACTTGAGTGTTGGGAATATCCACAGGCCTTGTCAGTTGTATCTAAATGCGGATTGTATGCGGGCCAGGGGATTGAGTTTGAGTATCTTTTCTGGGGTGTAGTCCTTGTATTCAGACTTCAGAGGGTATTTGGTAAAGTGGAAGGGTCCAAAGGGTACACCAGGAGGACAGAAACAGCAGGCAGTGAGGCAGGCGGGCCAGGAGATCTTGAACTGAATTGGTAGACATCAAAAACAAAATTAGGCAATAGCTGTATGAGCCAAATTAACATAACCTTTATTTAAAAATAGCAATAAGTTTTGAGCGCAGGGTCTTTGGGTCTATATAGCACCCCACTTCCAAACTTAACATTTTTCATGGGGGGTTCATCAAGGCATTGGGAAGGGCAGGGCCAGGGGAAATGGGTGCTTGGGTTCAAAGGCGGCAAAATGGCACTTGGCCCAGGAGTTCTTTCATTGGTCAAGAATCTCAATTTGGCTACCTGATTATCTTGCTTTAGTGTCAAGGTCATGGGACCGGGCCGCAGGCCTGTGCTCTTTCCTGGGTTGGTTTTTGATTGGTTGCTGGTATAGACTCTAAGTTTATGAAGCTAATAGTTGCCAAATCAGTACCTCCTTTAGGTGCTGTGATTAATCCTCCATTTGGTGTGATGATTTCTTTGGTTTGGCTCTTTTTACTGCATGGGTCAACCTTCTTGAATTCAGCTTGTGGGAACTCAATCCCAGAAAAACGCGGGCAGGCGGTCCTGCGGTCCACAGGCCTGGCGGCCCAAAGGAATCCAGGGTCGGGGTTTGATTTTTGCTCCCGGGCCTGGGTTTCCAGAAAGGAAGAATTGTCAATCCTGACACAGGCAGGGGTGGTTTCTGTGGGCATTGGCAGAGGCTCAATTTTTTGTGAGCACCAGTATTGAGCAACTTGGGTTATTGCTGGTATGTTCAAAGCCACAGATAGATGTTAGCCTTGCCAATGTACTCTACCTAATCCTATGCAAGATCACTACATACTACAATAGAAAAGAACTTTGAAGATAATTACATTTATTGGGACTGGAGTACAATCTAGCCAGCAGCTGCAATCTATCCAGGTGTAACTAAGAGCTTTTTTTCATCCTTTCAGGTGTCTATATCAATATATACTGCAAAACCCCTTGTTCTTGTCCTTTCAGAAAGTTCTCATTGGCTACCTTTGCAATAGGTCCATCTTTGCTGGCTGCGACTATCCTTATTGGCTGTCCTTGTCACGTATGCTACTACTAACCTTAGCAAGGCGTACATGGCACTTCAGCTACAGCCTACACTCTTCTTGAGATAGCCTACTGGCATTTTTTGATTGGTTGTATCTTACATGCCTATTATTGCGCTGGGAAACTACACCGTATTTAGTTGACGCTTATAAATGTTCCTAATCTGTCCTCCAACATTGGAAGTTAGAATTATGGTATTCCATTTGCAGGGCTTAATCAGTGATCCTTTTCTGGCTGGCAAGCCTTCTGCTTATTAATGCAACAGGTCAAATTGGGGATTATACACCGTATAATAGCGGACTTGATCCAATATTGACTTGTGTATTATACGCCGTGTAATGCTGACTCAAACTGATAAGGAACCAAATTATATGTTGTGTAATGCTGATCCAAGCTTGGTATTTCCTAATCATTTGCATATCACTTGTTTGATATGACTCTATACGCCCATCAGGCTATGTGGGACTGATTTGATACACAATTGATGATCTTATGATTATACAGTGTGTAATAAGTGATAATCATTATAATGGCTAACCATTATACAGCGTATAATAGCTACATCAATTATAATAAAATAGTAATATACAACATATAATCACTACACATTGGAATGATAATCAAGTGATAATATGGTGTATAATTGTTGCATCTATTCTAATAAACTAACAATTACACAGCGTATAACTGCTATATCAATTATAATATACTAGTGATTATATGGTGTATAATTACTACACTTAATAGAATATTGACCTAGTGATAATACAGTGTGTAACTAATAAAGATCTGCGTGTAATAATTAGCCTGATCATTTGTGGTCAATCAGCCTAATCTCACAGTAAGAATACTAGACTAGCTGTCACGGTAGTGATATGCTGCCAGATATCAAGAAGCTCTCAACAAAGTGTCACAGATATACCCATGAGAAATTATAAAGACTTGTCACAGGTTCTGGATTGAGCCCTTATCAGAGTTATTCCAGTTAAGCTGTCCATCACACATTCATCACTCCAGCACCTTCAAAGATTTGTCACCAGAACTTTTGAGGTTGCAGCACAAAGCTACCCCAATGCCAAAATTTGGGCCCAAACAGCTAACAAGGATTGAACACTATACAGTGTGCTCAAGGATGACTCAGTTACATGAACTGCTTGTTTTTTGAATTCCAATTTGTTCAAAGGAGAAATTTCAATGCCACCCCACCCTAAAATCAGACAAAATAGGTTTATCCAAAGCTACATTAGCTTGACAAAATTTTAAGCCAACCAAAAAAGAAGTAGAATTCTGGCATGCCTCAACTATATTTCTCACCAAATAAGTTATCTCTTGAGCACTCCTGTGATATCCTAATTCATAATGAGACATGGCAGAAAGCTCTTAGATCTATAATATCACCCCCTGCTACCATAAACTATTTTATAATCATACTATCATACTTTTGGCTTTTATTGGTTGGCATGGTCCACTCCAAGAGCTTTGTGAGCTCACTTTCAGACCCAGCCTTATCCATCACTGCAGTTAAATTTGAAGGGTTGTGAAACAATGCAAAGTCAGTACCTCTAACTTTATCATGGCCACTTTAGCTCATAGATCCCTCTTCTAGTCTAGAGATTAAACTTGAGTATTCTTTTTACACCAGTTAACTTAATTTTTATATATACAAGATGTAAAAAGCTTCCAACTTCACTGGGGTGCATCCCACATTGGTTCAGTTAATTCATGTAGCCACCACACCCACCCAGTAAAAATGCTATACCTTGCTTAAGTTTTTACTTATATTCTGATTTTATATGTATTTTCACTCTTAAAGCTGCTAAGATGGACCAGGGATCCACCCATCTGACAGCTTTTCCTCAGCCAGCAAAGAAGAGCTTCCAAATTAAGGTCTACAGTCTAAAACCCATACATCATGGAAACTTGGAAAGCAAAAGAGTCAGGGTACCTGACCAAAGGAGAAGACTATGAGTTGGAAGGTTGCAGACCAGACTATCATAATTAATTGGATGAAATTGGTAAAAGTCTTAAACTGTTCAAAGGAGCCTCTCATATAGCCCAAAAAGCATCAGATGACAGTGAAGGACAGCAAAGCGGGTGTAAAGTATGAGTTCAGTTTTGGGTCTTTAAGATAGACATGATCTTGTGTGGGACTGGAAAAATGATCATATTCCATGATGGCTTATTCTAGTGATGTGTTTAGTAATTTTTTACAGGGCTATCATAAGGGAGGACAAATATTCTAGAAGCATGAGCTTGCTCATCTTCCAAAGGGTAGTATTTAATAAATTGAAACTTAAAATATACAGTAGTTTTAAAAGCTATGGCAACAACCAAAAATACCTCAGATTTAAACAAAACGATTTCAGATTTAAACAAAATCCAACTCTCAGGTTAAAAATATATACTCTGTTAACAGGGTTTATTGGCGTTAATGGGCAAAATGAGTTAACACAGCAATAAAGGGCTCACACGCAAAGCAAAACCATTCAAAATACAATCCAAAATACATTGATTCACAAACAAAATGGTGTGAGTTGACTTTTGGTGTACATATGTTTACTATGTGAATTAGTGACAAAATACACCCAAACAAGGTGAGTCAAAACTCAAACCAAAAACAAAACACAATAGCAACTCACTATGTAAACAAAATCACTCAAATGTTGTGTGCAATTGATTGTAATCATGAATTTTATCAAGGTATCTAAAATAAGACATGAGATCTGAAACATAAATTTTAAAAATATTGTGTTAGGTGTTTGAATTTGGCAGTAAAATCTAGGAAAATGGGTGTATTTTTTTGAGTATTCTAAAATGGGCACTGTAAAACCAAAAACAACTAATTAAGAAATAAAAAATCTATAATTGGGATATTGGATGGGAAAAACTCTAATTAAATATCCATATTCAGATAAAAGCAAAAAATAAAATCAGGGAGTAACTTAATTGAGTTTTATTTAATATTTTATTAAATTTTAAAATGGAAGGAACACATAAACAGACTATCATTGCACCTGTTGTGCGCCGCGGTTGCAGTTGCCCCCGTGGGTCAAAGAATAGGGTTAGTGCAACCCAAATGTCTACTCAAGGAGGAGACAGGAGAGGAGAGTTCCATAGTGACGCTGCACTGACACAGCCAGTTCAAGGAGCACAAGCTGCTAGGGTGTGGAGCATCAACTCTTGGGTCCCATAGCTGACCTGGAAGCCCACCAAGGTCACCACTACAAAGAAAGTTAGAAACAAGGAGGTAGAACTTAGTTTGTATGTGTTTGACGTTATGTACCGGCAATAGTTGGTCCCGTCAACAATGCTGGAAAAGGTGAAGCCTGTACTTGATACTAGCTATGAGCCCTACACCAGTGATGGCAATCAGGAGGATGACAAGGAGCCCAAGTTCTATCAAACTGATGAGGAGCAGTTAGTATTGAAGAAAGTTGCTGCATTTTATACCAAGATGCCCATGCCCTGTGTTGTGCCCAATGCCAACAAGTCAATCCCCACTGCTAAAAAGCCTGCCCAGAAGTGCATCCCTGACATCTGTCATGAATTTTGGTATTAAGATATCTCACTATGATATGCTTAGTACTAATTTGATCCATATATGCAATAGCACTAATGCTATCAATTCGGGCTTAGCCAATATTTAGCCAATCAATATTATTGCACCATCACACTCTCCATGCAGAACTACCCTAGAAAGACTTATTATACTTTGATCTAATCTTCAGTACTTCCAGAGATACAGCAGTGTTTGTGATTCTATTACTGGATAATAATACATTGTTCCTCTTATTAAGCTCCAAACCAGTGCCTGCCTTGTTGAGCTCATATCTCTGAAACTAGGGACTCAGACCTTATTCTGAGACTTATCCAGTATCACCTGATCTCTGTAGATCCCTCTCATGATATACTAGGATCAATAGAACCTTTCCTGAATGTTCACATGACTGTTTATGTTGCCCTCTGTCCATCCTGAAGATGGAATGAGTGACTATATAATCCCCTCATTCCTTTTCTTAATAAATAAGCTTTATTCATATATCTATTATAAGTCTTCCTTTAATAGATAACCAGTCCTAGGACAACAGGGTTAGGCTCTACCCTTACAGGGGTTCCTGTCTCATAGGCCTTGCGTAAGCCTTAAATTATGACAACAGCAAACTCATCATCCTGCTTAAGCTAATGTGTGAATCAGGCAATTACAAGGCGGCCGCGGCCATTGTTGGGGTGGATCCCAAATACGCTTCCAAGACATTCAACAAGATCATCAATACTGGCCAAGTCATTTCTGCGGAGAAATCCTTGCGCGTGTCAACCATGCTCACCAAGGAGCACAAATGGGCAATCCATCAGTGGATAACCCAGGATTACCATCTTGAACTGGCAAATATACAGGCCATGGTCAAATCTAATTTTGGGGTTGAGGCCTTGATTTCCTTTTACTACCATCCACTCAAGGGAATGCGCTTTTCCTGGAAAAAGCTTGGGGTATCTCCCTATAATAGAAACAGCCCAACCAACATCAAGACCCTGAAAAACTACACAGAGGCGTACACTGCCCTCAAAGCCAAGGGGACAGTCAAATTTTACTATATTGACAAATTGGCATTTGCCTTGTCTATGCGCAATGCATATGGCTATGTCCCCAAAGGCTCCAATGACAGGATGGCTTGGCGTGCTGCAGTTCGCGCCACAGCCTACTTGATGGTGGCTCTCCTCAATCCAAAGGGAGTTGAGCTATACCAAATGATACTGGGCTCCCACAACAGCCGTACCTTCCTATCATTTCTCCAATTGGTCCAGGAGCACCTGAGGCGCACGAGCCCTGGCTTCACCAATGTCATTGTGCTGGACAACATTGGTCTCCACAAAGTGGCTGACATTCTTGAGGGATTCTCAATGATTGACACCAACAGTACAGTGGGCCCCCAGCAATTGACCACAGCAAATTTGCGCCTTCTCTTCCTCCCTGCTTATTTGCCATTCCTAAATCCCATTGAGGAAGCCTTTGGGTGGCTCAAGTGAGTTGTCAAGCAAGAAACCCCAACTGGGACCAAGGACCTCTTTAATTTGCTGCAGGCTGGGATCCACACCCTCCCAGCCAAGACCGTGGCCAAATTCTATGGCCACGCTGATTTGTTCATCCCTGCATGCCTAGCCAAACAGCTAATCAATTAAAGGCTTAGTGTGTCCAATTTTTTTTATATTCTCTAATTTACTATTCAAGATTTATTAATTATCATTTTATATTTAGCTGTTTCAAAGCCCACAATCACATTCAGTAGGACAATCAATGAAGGTTAGTAATTTATTTATTTATAATCATTTTTTATTGTGTTGTCTAAGGGTATCCCAAACGCTTGATACTGGATTACGCAAACATATTAATATTACTTTTGGCAAATAAATATAATAATCAAAAAAAGTTAATTGTAATGTGTACAAATCAGAAGTAGATTTTATTAAAATATATTATAATGTTTTTATTAAGACCTTCTCTGGGATATATTCTTCAAATTCTGTTTGCTAAAATAAGAATTAGAAAATTTTATTACAATTAAAACAATATGAATTGCAACAAAATTTAATGGAAGAGAGAATTTATTAATAACACCTGTAGTGAGTTCTTCTGTATGTACCCACTCCGCAATGAAGGTGGCACACAACCTCCACTGCCACACCGTGGACAGTGGATACACCCTTATTAAAAAACTCCTGCCTGCTGGTGAAGGGCAGTAGGGTTAGGTACAAATGGAGGAGCAGTTTTTCTGGTGGGGCTGCAAACCTGTAGATAACAGCCAGGACCAGGACTTCCTGGATGACGTGATCAACCAAGTCATATCCAGGGGGGACCTTTTTCCCTTCCAGTGAGAGCCAGGCCTTGTCAACCCTGAGAAGGATCCTGTCAAGATCCTCCACACTGATGCTCATCCCAAAGAAGAAAAGATACCCAAGGTAAACCACCAAGTGAAGCCTTTGCCCAGAAAAGGCTTCCGTAAACTCACATAATTTATTAAAAACTGCACTGATCTTCTTATTGTACCTGGTTTTTGCAAAGGTAAAATCCATTGCCAATGGGAGTCCTGTCTCATCTGCACTCCAGGCTAGCCCAAAGTCTGCCAGGAGGATCTTAGTTCTCTTGACGGCTGTTGCGTCTGCAACAGCCAATTTCCCCACTGCGCACCCAAAGTTGTACAGAAGGTAAGATAGGGTGTGCTCCAAGGGGTAGCAGAAGCAAGCAGCTGCATGAGCCTGGCCTGTCTCCAGTGCATTCTTGAATGGGGTCCAGGTGGACCATTTGGGAATCTTTGTAGGCAGTAACTGCCCACTTGGATGCCCCCTCTCCATGTGTCAGCCCAGCCAATGCCTCCTGCAACATAGAAAAGGACCCGTGAATGCAGTCCTCCAGCTCCTGAAAGAAAGGGGGGACAGATACAGCTGCTTGGACACATGAGTGGCATAGTTGGCGTAGAATGTGGCAGGGACAAAGGGGACCAGGACTTGGCGGAGTTCACTGTCTATGTTCTCTAAAAACAGGTAAGTATTTGCAAATTTTTATTAATTTTATTTTTTAGGTTACCTTTGCGCGTTTACTCCTTGCCAGCTGCTTCAGCAGGCTTGGCCATTCTTGGCGCAAGCAGTTATGCGGGCAGTTCTTTTTCCTCTGTTCTGGAACGCTTGGCAGGTTTGAGATGTTCATACATCTCTGGGTTGTCAACCCAGACAGACGGCACAGAAAGATTGTATGCCTTAAATTGCAGGCCCTCAACCACTGTCTTCTGGATGTTGAAAAGACTCTTGATGGTCTTCTCAGGGGTGTCTGGCATTTTTGTCATTAGGGCCTTTGCAGACACCTTGTCTATTTTGTCTCTGTTAAGGACAGCAGACTTAACTTTGGCTTTGACCTTACGGTCAATGTCTTTGATTTTGGCAATTGCCAAGCTGAGATCCTTCAAAAGCTTTTCCAATTCTCTCATTAATTTTTTACTAACCTTTCCATATGTTTCTATAGCTTTTGCCCCAATAAATTCTGTATTATTTTGATACTGTTGCCTCTTTGTTTATTCCTTTTTGTTTTCCCATTTACTACATTATCCCATCTTTTTACCCATTTTGTATATGTTTTGCACTCATCTCAATATGTGTTGTTTTCTTTGTGTTGGTATTTTTTCCTTGATTACCATATTATTTTTAGCACTTTGAACAGCCCCTTGTGAAAATATTAACAACAATTTGGTGATCAGCTAAATTTGAATTAGAAAATTATGTGTTAACTGTTTTTAGATAATGTTGTTACTGATCCAAATTCAAAACCTTAATGATAAATTTAAGCCAATCAGGAGCCAAGTGATAAAGTAATTGTTGTGACATAAAGGGTCATTCAATAATTCTTTGGTGTATGTGCGCTAATTAATATAATTGGCTGGATGTTTTGCCATTGTACGCCATTGCTGCTGTGGCAAGTTGTTGATGGACTAGTGCTAACCAAGTAGCTGATTGAGTACTAGTCCATCAACAACTTGCCACAGCAGCAATGGCGTACAATGGCAAAACATCCAGCCAATATATTAATTAGCGCACATACACCAAAGAATTATTGAATGACCCTTTATGTCACAACAATCACTTTATCACTTGGCTCCTGATTGGCTTAAATTTATCATTAAGGTTTTGAATTTGGATCAGTAACAACTTTATCTAAAAACAGTTAACACTATAATTTTCTAATTCAAATTTAGCTGATCACCAAATTGTTGTTAATATTTTCACAAGGGGCTATGTTTAAGTGCTAAAAATAACCGTGTTCTGGATCTAGATACATGTCATAGTAAATATATGATTTTATAGAAATAAGCTGAACATAAAGAATAAAACCAACTATAAACAAAGAGAACACAAACAATTGGAATTCAAAAAAAGATAATATAAATATAAAATTTTTGGTGACAGGGGGTTTATTAGGGTGGGGAAGAGTGATGCCTAGGAGGCAGAATAGCGTGGGAAGGAAGACATAGAGGGGGTGCTGGCCTGGGGGGTCTGGGATTGGGCGGGTTGGGCTTGCAGGTGAGGGGTGTTGGTGGCAGGGGTAGAGGCAGGAGGATTTTGCGTGATGGCTGTCATATAACACTCATCATATTCCTCATTGGTCATTGGCTGGATGGGCTGGTAGGTGGCAGTGGCCTGAGGTGGAAGGCGCTTATCCTTACATGATTGGTTGCCCATGTTCACATGGAAAACCATTTGCGCAAATAAGTCAGCCACCATCTGGCAGCCAAAGAGAAAATTGTGGTCAAGGACCCCAAGATAGAGGTCATTGAAATCCTGAGGGTGGCGCTCCCAAAATGTGAATCCCATGTTGAAGAAGACAACATCAGCCAGATGAACATCTGCATGGCCGGCAGGGTAGACTGAGGCCTAGTGCCCGCGTTGCTGGATGGCCTCAAGGGCAGTGGAGCTACCCTCCATCTGGTGGCTCAAGAAAACCTGGTACTTGGAATTTGAGTCATCCCAGGAGTCAAGTAATCCACCAAGGATGTGGCTGTATGAGTAGCCATTGATGAAATCTGGGTTTGTCCAATAGTAGACAAAACCCTTTGGCTGAAACAGCCAGAAATGCACCAATGAATGTCCCCTTCTTGACCTTCTTCCTTCCTTTTTGAGTGGCAGCTCTTCCTTGCTCGCCAAAATCATCAAAAGCTATTGATAGCTTGTAATAGGAGATAAACATGACATCATCAGTTAGACTAGTCAGGCATTGGACCAGAGTTGATTCAAGGGTGGTGTCATACGGGGAATCCTCAGCACCATCCCATTGGTTGCCGGCAAAATTGATAAGAACCCATATGGAAGCCACCTTCTCATACATCCAGAGCTGCACCATGCGCTCAGACACCCAAATGCCATGGTGCGCAAGTTGCTTCCAGACCTGGGTCAATGAAAGCTTGGAATCCTGCTGAAGGAGGTCAAGCATGATTGGGTATGCCTCAGATATTTGTGACTTGGGGGTCTTCTTGGGCTTCTTGGCTGTCCCAATCAGATTCCCCCTGTTCATCAGGTTGTTGAATTCCCGCATGACAGTAGCTTGGGTAAATTGCAACTGGGCGGCAATCTGTTCCCAGGACAAACCCTGTAGATTCAGTGCCACAATTTCCTGAAGAATTTGGGCGGTGGTGATTTATTGCTTGGGGCGCTGGGCTGGGGGAGCTGAAGTCTGATTGGCTGTAGGGGGGCAGGTTGGCTGATGGCAGGAAGTTTTTCCAAATCAAGGTTGCCATCCTGATTGGTTGGTTGGTGGACAGCTTGTGGGGGGGTGGGTACGGGAGCAGGGGCAGAGCTAAACACTAAGTGACTCTCAAACAAGTCAAAGCCATAGGAGTCAGTGATCAGGTACAGGTCAGCTTTCTTGTTACCCACCTCAAAAGCTTGGGTGTAAACAGGTGCCTCCATGTTCTGAGCCTTGCCTCCATTGAAGCTGGCTTGTCTGCTTGTGCGTTGAAGATGTTTCTCTTGAAACTCATATTGAAAAAAACTAGGATAAAATCACTAAAAGTAGAAAATTTAAAATTTAATGATTTATTTTTATTGTAATCTTGAGTCCATATTTGGAAGGTTCTCAAAATTATTCCATACAAATCTGGAGCCATTAAAATGAATTAAATGCCTCTGTTCCTAAATTGGATTGCTGTTGATTGGCTTTTAAATTAATAGTTTTCTATTTTAGGCTGCTCATACTACACATCTTGTGTGAGTTCATTTTGTTTTGTACTTGTGGAATCTTTCTTCTAGATTGCTCAAATTTTGTTTCATTTTAGTCCTTCTGTTGGTGCCTCATATGAATCCAAATTGGATTATAATATACTCCAGAACAGCATCCATCCATTCCACTTGTTGCGCTAGCTTATTTTATTTTTGGTTTGAACTACACCGCTTGATGTTTGATATAATTTTGTATAATGGGCTAGTGAAATTTTGTTTTTTTGTTTGACAGTTCATTTATTAACTGAAATTTTATAAATTAATTGAATCCTGAATCTTGCACAACTTGGATTTTGTTCAAATCTGAAATCATTTTGTTTAAATCTGAGGTATTTTTGGCTGTTGCCATAGCTTTTAAAACTACTGTATATATTTTAGGCATAATTATAGCATGAGGGCTATCATCCAAGGATTTCATCATCTATATAGCATGGAAAAGCATTTAACTGGGTAGCCTTGATTCAGAGTTTGGCTGAAAGATTTTGGGAATGGAAACTGAAGGTCAGGTGAGAGTTGGGATTATTGTGTTTTGGCAGCAGTCAAAATTTAAACTTTCAGAATGTAACATTCTCCATGTCAATAACCCCAAAGATAGTTTTGTTATTTTTTTATAATTTTACTTGAAGATTTTAAAACAAAATTGAACTTAACTTTTACATTAAGAGCAATCATTTAAGAAAAAATTAATCAACATACAACTAAATCACAAAATTATTTTTGGGAATTGTTGAAATGAAGGATATTACATTTTGACAGTTTAAATTCTGGCAGTTGCCTGTGTTTTGATCCAAGTCTATTTGGTTTCAGATGGAGGCTGGCCTCAGGTCCCAGGCTGCTGGAGATCATACTTAATTTTGGGTTTGGAATTTTTTTATTGTTGGGTAGGTCCTGAAATCTTGCTTTAGTTGATTATAATTGTTGTTCTTGGCTTCAGTGTCTTCCTGCAAAGTTTGTTTGCAATCCAGACCATGTTTGCTTTTTAAATTTGTATTCCAGAGCTTTCTGGCCTCTAGCTGCGTAAGCTATTTCCCAGTTTTTATTTAACTTATTTATTAATTTAAGCTTAGAGCTGCTTTCTGCAATCAAATTGGTTTCTGGAGACTGCAAGCAGGCGGCAGAACATGGCTCAAGTGTTTTGAGAGGTATTTTAGGGCTTGAATTTAAATACCTAGCTTTTAGACTAGGTCTTTATTCTTTAAAGGCGGAGCCTGGATGGGCCAGGTCCTTCTAGAGCAGTGGAATTACAGGTAAGTATTTATGGGACTCTACTAAATTTTCTTTGTCTATTTTAACTCTGGGAATTGGATGCCCCAGTTTTGAATCAATTGGCCTATGTTTCTGTTGTTTCTGTCCCTGTTTTAAATCATCTAAGCTCTGTTTTGGGTGTCTCTGTTCCTCTTATTGCTGGTCCATATTCAATCCAGATGATCCAAAGGGTGGTATGTTAGGGTGTTCTGTGTGTTGCTCCTGGATTCTCTTTTGGGATGGTTGGGTGAGAGAAGATTAATACCACTTAAAAATTGATAATGACAGGGTTCATCCTGAAATACAGCATTGGTTTTAACAGAAATTCCTATCATCAACCGGTTAACCAAGTACCCCAAGTTAAGAATTGTCCTATACATTTAGTGTACTAAATAGAACAGCTCAGGGGGTGGAGTACCCCAAAAAAAGTACCAGAAAGTATGAGAAAATCCTTCTGAGGGATCTGACTGGTTTAGAATATGAAGACTGGAGAAATTTACCCAAAGCAATAACATGAGGATTGGGACTAAGGATCCTCTGCAGGAGTTTCTGATTGTATAAATTCCAAATTACAGAAGACAATATAAATGGCTGCTAAGTGTCACCAGAAAATAGAAGGCTCCAATTTTCATCAAAGGGATTTTTAATGGTGAAATATAAAGTGTGGGCTCTGGCTTTTAACTTAAGCTCAGCCAGCACTGTGCTTTTCAGAGCTGTTGAGATGGTCAACCCAATACTGGTTCAGAGCTAACTAAAGAGTGCATGGAACAAAATACACCATCAAACACATAATTTGATATATATCAACAGAGATTTTAGTGTTGATTGTCAGGATTAACAATTCTCTACCTTTGGAAAACCAGGCTTGGGAACGAGATTCAAACCCCAACCCTGAATGCTTGAAGGCTGCCAGCCCTGAAGACCAAGGGGCCTCCTGCCTGTGTTTTTCTGGGATTTTGCCCCTGCAAGCTGAAGCCCCAGCTAAGTACTAAAGACAGAATACCAGCATAGACTTGAGAGTGGTGGCGCCCAAGGAGAGACTTCTCAACTTACCTAATGGAGGCAAGGGAAGTACCTCTGTGAACTTCATGAACTTGAAGTCCTCATGGGTAACCAATCAAGTTCAGTTACCAGAGAAGCACATGGGCTTCAGGCCTGACCCTGTGATCACAACCCAGGAACAAGAGAATCAGGTAACCAATTTGGGGATTCAACCAATGAGAGAACACCCATCCAAGGTGCCATTTTTCTGCTTCTGTACCTGGCCACCTGGCCCATATTTCCTGATATTTTGATGAAGCCCCCTTGAAAAATACTAATTTTGGAGGCAGGATGCTATATAGACCTATAGACCCCATGCTCCAACCTTATAGCCATTTTTAAATAAAAGTTATGTTATATTGGCTTCTGCAGCTATTGCCATATTTTTTATTTGCCTTCTATCAATTCAGCACCAGATCATCTGGCTCTCCTGCCCTTCTGCCCACAGATTCCTGTCCTCCAGGTGTTCCCTTTGGCCCCATTTATTTCACGGGGTACCCATCTAAGCCTGAGTATAAGGACTATACCCTGGAAAAGATTATAAAACTATACCCCTTGGCCCATATAAAATCTGCAACTAGATACAACTGCCAAGGTCCCTGGATCCTATCAGAACCCAAGCTGTTTAAAGGCAAGTTCAACTTCTTGCCCGCCTACCACCTTGATATGAAACCCCCAGTGACCCCCAAGCCAATGCCTGCCTCATCTCCTGACCTATCAACTGACCACATGCTGTGTTTGGCTCCTGGGAACAACATCCATGAGGTCACAGTAGGAAATATTTATAACAAAAGATTTGAGGTTCAAAACTAGCCTTGAGTTAGCCTTCAGGGCAAAATTAAGGGCACATACCTTAATTTCCTGGAATACAAGATGTGAAAGTCCTTTTGACAAAAAGGACAGGAAAAAGCTTGAAGAATACTAAAGCCAACGCAAATGTGGATAAAATTGTTTTTGTTAGGAGAAATGATTCTACTTAAATAGTAGACAAGGGTCAATGATCACTCATTAGGTAGACAGAGTGGCAGAAGGGGTCACGTTGGGGTGAGGTAATACCAGGATCAGTCAAGAGCAGTTATGATAATCCAGAATGGCTGGAGATTAAATCAGACCCATTTACAGAAGGTGAAGAATTCCCAAAATCGAAAGCAAAACCAACCAAATCTTTGCACATATCACTATTTGAAGGCCATATCAAAATAGCATTAATGACGCAATTTCTGACATCTCCCCCCTCAAGATTAAACACAGGGAGTTGATATTTGCAGAGAAATTTGGAGTGAACTTAAGCAAAGGGGTGGCCAGAGGACAGCAGCTTCACAATATACTTGACACCCTTCTTGTAGTTGACTTCACAAGGCCCAACCCAGAGGGAGTCTAGCTTATGGGCTTGGCCTCCAGTACAATTTTGATAATAGAGGACTAGGTCACCTACTTGGTACTCAGGGAGGGGGACTCTGGCAGCATTGGAGGGTGAGAGTTCTAAAGCTTTGACTTTATAAGCAGTAGAATAGGCTGTAGCTTGAATGTCAATGATCTGGTTAGTTAAGTCTTTTACATGAGTTTCAGGATTGACAGAGGTGTTAACTTTGATCAACAGGGGTCCCAAGATTGAGGATGTGGTGGCTTCCTGTCCATACAGCATGGCAAAGGGGGACTGGCCAGTCACTTGATGTCTGCTGAGTCTATACAAAAAGAAGGCAGCAGGGAGGAACATATCCCAGTTAGCGCATCAGAGAGAGTAAGCTTCCTCATGATGAACACAAGGGTGGAATTGGCTTGTTTTACAGTCCCGTTGGTTGACAAATTAGCGGTGCAGAGAAGGATTGATGTGTACCCAAAGCTTCTACAATGGACGTTATGAGGCAGGCATTAAAGTTGGTCACATTGCCGTAAAGCAGAACCTGAGGGCAGCCATGGCAGTAGAAGATATCTTGCAGCAGGAAGTTAGCAGTGGTCTTGGCAGTTATATCCTTGGTTGCTCTGGCTTTGACCCATTTACTAAAATGATCTACGGCTACCAAGATGAATTGACACCCAGACCTAGTCCAAGGGAGAGGCCCAACATCATCAATACTCACAGTGTGGAAGGCATGCTTAGGAGGGATGAGCTTAAACTGATGTTGTGAAGGTTGGGATTGTTGGAGCTGACAAGAATGTCAGGAGGCAAGAACATAAGGGATTAGGAGGCGCATGTTTTCCCAGTAAAAGTTCTTGTACAACCAGTCATGAGTTTTTGCTGTACCTCCATGTCTGGTATCCATGTGAGCTTGGAGGATGATAGCTATTCTCATACTGGGGCAAAAGTAAGGTAGATAAGCGTTGTTGACTCTCTTGAAGAGTTGTCTATCTCAAATCACAGTATCCTTTGATATGGCTTGCAATGCCAAGCAGATGTCCTCTGGCCCAGTGGCCCAGGAGTCAGGGTACCCTATTAAATCATATAGTCAATCAGCGTCAGAAGGATGGATAGCTAGAATAGGCATCCTTGAAAACCCACCAGAATTCTGATGCTGTGCACCAGGACAATATACTACAGTGAAATAATATCCTTGCAGGTGTAAGGCCCAGTGGGCTAGTTGACCTTCAGGCTCCTTTAATTGCTGCAGCCACTTAGGGGATGAGTGGTCTGTGACTACTGTGAAATGAGTCCTGTAGATTTAGTGTTGGAACTGTTTCACAGCATGCAGAACAGTCAGGCATTCTTTTTCAGTGACACTATAGTTCTTCTTGTGTTTGTTGAGGACTTGTGAAGAATAGACTAAAGGTTGGTCAATGCCTTCATCATCAAGTTGGGCTAGGATGGCACCCACAGCTACTCCACTAGCATTGGTGTACAAGATAAACTCCTTATTGTAATCAGGGTAGACTAAAATGGGAGCCTCTTTGAGTTTGGCTTTCTGCGCCTCAAAGGATTGCTGTTGGCTGTCAGTCCACTCAAAGGGTACGTTGAAAACAAACTGGACAAGGGGGTCACTTAGTTCAGCAAAATCAGGGATGAATTTTCAATAGCACCCCATCATACCAAGAAATACTTGTGTGATGCTCACAGAAGATGGGCGTTGAGGATAAAGGAACCTCAGGTAAACTTCTGTCAGAGACTTTAAAGAACTACTTCTACTGGGCTGCGGGTTGCAGGAGACATTAGGGTGTACTTGGATCAAGCCTAAGGCACTAACTCTAAACTTGTTAGCACAGCAGGGAGATTGTATTATTTCCTGAAGTAGTGAAGGCAACAAGAAAAGCAGAGTCTAATAGAGTCTGGTTTAGAAGCTTGAGTCTTTAAAAGTAAGATCAAGCTAAAAGTGCAGTAGTGTGGGTAAAAGGTATGTTTATTGTTAAGAAAGAGAGTCATTATATACTTGTATTATTCCTACACATTAACAATTGTGCAGGAATGGGGAAGGGAACTAAAGAGAAACTGAACTACTTTTCATCCAGTAGCTGTCAGGATCATCCCAATTAACTGATAGGTCATGCGACCATGTTTCACCTCATGGGTGAGTGAGGGTATGATGCACAGTCATCACACATCCCCCCTCTTGACAAGACTACATAAGGAAGGAATAAGCTGATGACTGATGCATGTCTTCCTTTTGCGCCAGGTACCACAAGGCAACTCAGGGCATCAGAGATAATACCCTTGAGCTCAAGGTACTTCTGGAAGAGTTGCTGCAGGAGAACGCCTACCTCAGGAGGGAGAACCAAAAGAATAAAGAGCTGGTGGATGAAGCCAATAGAATCTTCTAAGTTGTGCAAGGTTGGCAAGGACTAGGTGCCAGGAGGGCCTTATTACCAACAGAGTCAAAAATGGGGACACCCAAGAGAAATTGCCTGATCTGATGGATAAAGTGGTCATGGAGCCAACAGATGAGAATGACACCACTCAGGAAGATGGAACAGAATACCATGATCAGTCCCCAACTGGCACTTTGAAGAGCAATCATACACCCATATTTCTGACACCTGGCTGAGAGCAACAAGGGGAAACAAGAAGAGCACTTAGTCCTGCAACCACCAGTGATTGGGAGGTGGTTACTAACCAGGAAGAAAAACAGAGCAGCCAACCAGAGGAAAGACACAACCAACCAGAAGAGAAAGCCAACCAACCAGCTCAAAGCAGAAACCAACCATCAGAAGAGCAAAACCAAAACAAAGAACAGACTGGGGGATCAAACACGCGTTGTCAGGGACAAGCAAGCAAGGAGCCGCTACACAACAACTCCCTTGATGAGAGCAAGTTGTTGCATAGCGTACCTACACAGCAAAACAATCCGCTGGTGGGTAGCAGATTGAATTGTTGTGTAGCGTCACTTTGTAACAATCCACTACTAGGTAGCAGATTGTTGCGCGGCAACGACTTGCTACACAGCAATTCAACTACTGCAGCACGCAAGGCTGCAGTAGGTGCCCAAGGTAAGCTTTATATTAGTTAATTTTTTAACTAATCAATTTTTATCTTATAAGTACTTCCAAGGATAGCATCTGGGCCAACCCCAGAGAGGAGCAAACAGTGTCCAATCTTAAATTGTTTAAAGATAACATCAAAGCTTACAATCAATATAAAAGGAACAGGAATTCAGGAAATGTACCAAACGCACATAACAACCCTGGTAATGACAGCCTTGAGAATCTGGAGGTAATATCCTCTGGCAAGGAAGCAATCCCTGAAAAAAGGTGTATAAGGTACCAACACCTAGGACCCCAACTCTGGTTACCTATCAGGAAGAAGAAAAGGTTCCCAACCAGGTGGCGGATGCCAATCTAGAGAATGCTCCTGACCAGGTCAAGCTTGCAAGAATAAGAGCCAACTCCTTGGGCCTCAAGGATAAATTTAAAATGACTTTAAAAGTCCTTCATCCCTTTCAAGTAAGTGATCAGCTTATCTTCCTCTAATATTTCTTAGCCTTCCAACCCAGTTACTCACATAGAGGCATTTGGTCCACTGGCACTGGAGAACATCAGCTTGGAGAATATTCATCTGGTTCTTGATGATGAGCCTATGAAAGAGACATATGCTAAAGTCACAGCCATGGCTGGTAACCAGTACTACCATGTTACTGAAGAAGGTCTCTTAGAAGCTCTGAAAGGGGAGTTGCTTGTTTTCCACCTTACATGGTATCATCCCAGGGAAGCCAGCACCATCATGGAGGTATTTGAGGCCAGAGCCAGCGCCATGGGAAAGGCACCTGTGAGGTCTATCTCAGACAAACTACGTACTGGAAGGGGGCAAGGTACTTAGTACAACTTCTGGTTTGCCCAAAACCTGATCCTTGATGGATACACCAACCCAGAAGTCTCCACAGATGACTTCCTTCTGCGCCTTCATAACAGGGGGCTCTATCTGGTCCTTTGCCATACTTCCTGGTCCAAGATTGAGACAGAGGTAGGGCGTCCTGCTAACGTGACACTTGCTTGCCAGATCCTAATAACTAAGACTGGGAACAGGAAGATAGCCAAACTCCTGCTATAGTGGCAACTAGCAATGGTTGCACTTTTTGAGACCTTTTGTCAGGCGCAAGGCTCATAGGAGTGCAGTGACCAAAATTCTTTGTAGACATCCGTACATCAGTGGCCCTGCTCCAGAGAGATCTCAACATGATAGGAGTAGCTGCTACCTACCTAGGCCAGCTATGTAAGCAGCTGACGTGTGCAGATCTTTTACGCGCCAGAGCCAAAGTTCTTTCCCACAAGAAATAAACTATGTTTTCTCTTTCTTACTTTTTATATATATATTTTTTCTCATATTTTGTCTTTTTTATCTTCTTAGTATAATAAAAGGAAAGCTTCACCATGACTATACAGTCTTAGTTATCCCTATGAATGGGTGAAGCTAAACCTACCTCAGTAGGTTGTTCATACATAGGGGCCCTCTTAAGGTACTTGGCATGTACCCTGTTGAGGATGTTCCCATGCACAAGGTCTTTAAGAGTGTATACATCCATACCAGTCTTTTCTAGGACCTTATGAGGTTCAGTCCACAGGCTTTATAGCTTGTTAGGTTTCCTACCCAGGCGTTCCCTGTAAATGAGGACTCAGTCACCCACCTCAAGCTGAGGTAGAGGGAGCAAGGCATCCTGATCCCTAAGGAAGGACTGTACACAAGAGTTAACAAGTTTCTTAAAGGCTTTGTCCTGTAAAGCAGCAATGCGTCTTGTGAGCTCAAGGATGTCCTTTGAATAGTTCACCTTGTTAGCCTTGGGTGGGATAGGGACTAGATAACCTGGGAGCGCGGCTTGTCTGCCATGCAGAAGCTTGAAGGGACTCTCCTTAGTTACAGTGTGTGAGTTGACCCTGTAATCCATGAAAGCATAAGTAAGGTAGTCATCCCAGGAAGAAGACTTATCTGCTGCCAGTTTCTTGAGGATGCCTGCCAAGGTGCCATTAGCCCGTTCAACCACACCATTGGTTTTTGGGCGGTAGGGGGCAGAAAAAGCACCTTCTATCCCCATAACTTCATTCAATCTTGGAAGGATAGAATGGACAAAGCTTGTACCATTGTTTGTTAGCAAGACACTTGGGCAACCATAACGGGATATGATGTCTGTCAGGACAAACCTAGAAGTATTCTGTGAGGTTGGACCTGGGACAGTGGTGCACTCAATCTACTTAGTTAGATGGTCAATGGCTACCAGGATATACTGATTTTTCCTGGAGGTAGGGCTAGATCCCATGGGTCCTACCACGTCTATAATTACAGTGTGGAAAGAATAGTTAGGTAGGATCAACCAGTAAGAGTGAGGCGGTGGCTTCCTACAGAACTGTGCGCACCTTGTGCAAGAGTTGACGTAATTGTCCACATTAGAAGCAAGGTTCTCCCAGTACACATAGTCTTTCATGGTATCATATATACGTCTGGTACCAGCGTGGCCTGTGCTCTTGTGAAAGTCAGATAGCTTCTCCAGTCTCTCTGAGGGTCTGACATATGGTAGGTAGACCTCTCAACAACGTTTGTAGAGTCTGCCTTTTTCTACCTTAGTCTTTCTTGAGAGTTTCTCAAGAACAGTCTTTAGTCCTGGAACCAGAGCAGTCCACTTTTCTGGCTGACCTATGAGCTCATACACTGAGTCTAACTCAACCTGGAGGGCTACTACTAGTAGGAGGCATGACAGGACATCAGCATTCCCATGCTTATTTCCTGGTCTATGTACTACCTTGAAGTCATAGTTCTGCAGCTTAGCTGCTCATCTGGCCAAGCGTCCTTCAGGGTCCTTCATGTTCTTGAACAGGTAAGAGAGCTATGATCAGTCACCACAGTGAATCTGGTACCATGTAGGTATGGCCTACATTCTGTAATGGCATACAGAACAGCCAGACATTCCCTTTCTGTGGTGGAGTAGTTCCTCTCATGCTTGTTGAGGGTACGGGAATGATAGGAGATAGGGTGCTCCTCCCCCAAAAAATTTGTCTGGGACAACACCGCACCAACAGCCACTATTGAAGCGTCTGTATGTAGAACAAAAGGTTGCTCAAAGTCTGGGTATGCCAGCAGTGGTTTGCTGGTCAGGACTTCCTTCAGCGCTGCAAATTCCTTGTCACATTCATCAGACCAGATGAATTCAGTGTCATCCTTTAGTAAGTGGAAAAGGGGTTGAACTATCTCAGAAAAGTTGGTTATAAACCTGCAATAGTAGCCAGTCATCCCCAGGATCACTTGTACCCCACATATGTCAGTGAGGGGTGGTAGTTTGGAGATAACCTCAACCTTTTCTGGTACCAGAGCTATTCCTTCAGCTGAGATGATATGCCCAAAGAGCTCAAGGCTCTCCTTAAAAAATAAGCACTTGGATGCCTTGAGTTTGAGGCCTTTATTGCGTAGCCTGGTTAACACCTGCTTCAGGTGCTCAAGGTGGTCCGTGAATGTCCTTGAGAAAACATTGATATCATCCAGGTAGATGAGAACACAGCTCAGCTTGAGGTCTGCAAAAGTGCTATCCATCATCCTCTGGAAGGTTGCAGGCGCGTTCACCAGTCCTTGAGGCATCCTTGTAGGCTGAAAGAGACCTTCAACAGTTATGATGGTACATTTCTGTTGGTCCTCTTCAGACATGGGTACTTGCCAGTATCCTGACAGCAGGTCCATGGCAGAAAATTACTTGGCCCCACCTAGCTTGTCTAGGGTTTCATCAATCCTAGGTAGGGGTATTTGTCCTTCTTGATGATGAGATTCAGTTTCCTGTAATTTATCACCACCCAGTTAGTTTCATCCTTCTTCTTCACCAGAAGGAGTGGAGAGGCCCAAGGGGACTTGGATGGAACCAAGAGTCCTGAAGCAAGGAGTTTATAGATTTCTTCTCCTATTACCTAATTTTCCTTGGGAGAGCGCCTGTAGGCTCTCTGCAAGATAGGTTCTGAATCACCTATATTAACCTTATGGAGTTCTCTTTCCGCACAACCTAGGTCTTCATTGGACATGGCAAAAATGTCCTTGAACTCATCCAAGAGGGCCTCAAGGAGTCTTTCTCATCCTTGGTTAGGCCCACCATGTCATCTTGGGAAATGATAGCTGCCACCAGGTACTTGTCAGGAAGGCTGATTCCCAGTTCCTCAAGACCACCCAAGAAATGGACGGCTGACAGCTCCTCATTGTGACCTATCCTCAGGGTAGCCACATGCTGCCCTTTAGAAACCTTCATCTCAGTACTTAACGGATTGAGCAAGAGAACCTTCAAGGTTTCTTGTGCAGCTGAGTCATGTATCCCAGGTGCAGCTAAGGAATCCTTGCGCAAGACACCATTGATACTACTGATCTCAAGGTGTAGGCCAGGTGGGAGGTAGAGGTACAAGCCTGTGTCCACAGCAATTTGAGTCTTTGGGAGAATCCTGACAAGCTGATTTGACTGCAGCTTGAAACCTGTTTGATTGTTGCCATACACTGGTAGGGGCTTGACAGAGGTGTTTGCAACTCTGTAAGGCAAGTCCAAGACATCATGTGGGTACCAGAGGCAAACATGTTGTCTACCTGTCTCTTCTTTGGACACCAGAAACGCATCTGATGAGTCCTTAAAGAGCAGTGGGACAGTATACCCCAGGATGTAGAAATGTCCATGTAGGTGGCTAATCTCAGTCTGATAAGTCCTGAGGAAGTCTGTACCAATGAGCATATCATATGATTCACTCTCCAGTACAACTACTGGGTAAGTCACCACCAGTTCACCAAACCTCAGGGGGACACTGGAGTAGGCCCCATTAGATTTAATGGATTCTACACCAGCTGTGAAGAAGGATTCTGCGTATAAAATATCAGGCAGAAATACTAGCCTCCTCACCAGACGTGAGGATATGATGTTGGTAGGTGCACCTGTGTCTAATACTGCTCTGATGGGTGTATCAAAGACGGTAACTTCAATCCAGGTGCACAAACACAAGATAGGGTTGCACAGCTCCATGGGTAGAGTAGCGTAAACCCCCTGGGAGTTAAGAACCTCTCTTAGTGAAGATAGAGCAGACTCCAACCCAGGTACTACCTTTAGGATGGTCTGTAGCAACAGAGGAATACTGACATTCACAAAGATGCTGAAGCTATCAGGGTCATCCTGTGAGTCAGTGTTGTCAGACTCTACGCTCTGAAGGAGGTACAGGTTTCCTGTGGGGTTCTCAATAGTAGTGCTGATGGCTTGGGCCAGAGCCTGTCTAGCCTGTAGCCTCTCAGATCTTCTAAGAGGACCCTTTGTACCAGGGACAGGTGAGGACAGTACAGCAAATATGACCTCAGAGCTGATAACTTTGGTAGGGGGAGGTTCAGGTTCTGGTGATGGAGACTCCCTGCATCCATCAAACTCTAGTTTTTTGAATCCTCAGAGTCTGAACCAGAAGATCCTTCCTGATCCTCTGCCTCCTCCTTCTAAAGAACCACATTTACCCCAGGACGCTTCTGCTGGAATTTAGAAAAGGGCTTCTTGATACCCATATTCTGCATTTGTTGGAACACCTTGACGTAGGGACAGTCCTTGAGAACATGGCCCTTTTCCTGGCAGGCAAAGCATCCATCATACCCAGGTCTCTCATGGTAGGGGTTTTTCACGGAGGCACCCTCAGGAGTAGTGTAGAACACTTTGTGCAATGAGGAGCCCTCAGTCCTGTATTTGGCCAGTTGAGCCTGATGATTAGGGAGGGTGTACACCTGATCCACTATTTCTGACAGGTCATTTAGCCCATTCACCTGGCTGGAAAATTCAGCCCAAAGCTTGGGGAACTGGAACAGGAGGGAGTGACAGAGAGATTGTCTGGCGTCATTGACATTGATGAGGTCCTTCTGCTGCAGGCAAGCTATCATCTTCTAGAACTCATCTGGGTAGTCTGCCAGATTCTTGATCCAGCACTCCAGGAAATTGTCTCTGTTAATATATTCCTTGGCCTTAGAGTCAAAGACCTTCAGTAGCGCCTTCTTCTTATCTGAATACTTGTAGGGTTGGGGCAAGTACTGGGATATAGCTTCTAGGACAGGATCCTCCAGGAGGCAGATGCATGCCAGCCCTAGTTTGCGTTTATAAAACCCTTGGTTAGCCAACTCAAAGGTGGACAGCCACATCCTAACGTCAATAAGAGAGTTCATACCAAACTTGGTTTTGAACATAGAATTGGGCTTACAAGGCCTAGAGCGCAACTAAAACAATCCACGCAAGTAGAGGGAGTCCTCCCTGTTTGTAAAGAGGGCTGGTTGACAACCTCTAGGAGGTTTAGCCTCTTACAGCTTGCTAGAATCAGTAGAGAAGGTATAATAGTAATTCCGTCTACAAGTCATCCCAGCTTGAGGAGGATCACTGCATGGGTCAGGATATTCCTTGTGAGGTGGCTCCCGCTTAGGTGGTTAGGAGGGTAGGAAAGAACCCTCAGGGTACAAGGGACGAGTTCCCAAGGGAGTACAGTTGGCCCCTGTGGCCTTCAAAGTACCATTGTTAAGGATACTTCCTACTATTGAGGGGTCATTAACATCAGGCTCATGCAGGTTGAGTCTACTGAGTCTATCACTG
The DNA here is from genome assembly GCA_014839935.2 of Entomophthora muscae. Classification (NCBI taxonomy): domain Eukaryota; kingdom Fungi; phylum Entomophthoromycota; class Entomophthoromycetes; order Entomophthorales; family Entomophthoraceae; genus Entomophthora; species Entomophthora muscae. Next base: position 741,406 of record QTSX02000718.1, on the reverse strand, counting down.
AGGGCGGAGATGCTCTTCCTCAAGTCTCTTAGCTCAATCTGATGGCCATCCCCTTGGACAGCTAAGCAGGTGATTTCCTCAGTCTCTTTGGTGAGCTTGGAAGAGTTCTCTGAGGTGTGCGTTGCCAGATTGGTGAGGATACCAATTGTAGTATCCCAGCTGCTGACACCCGGCTCAGGGTTTCCTCAACTTTTACCAAGTTAAGGTCAAGGTGCCCCAAGGCTTCCTGGTGTGTGATCAGGACCCATTGTTGTTCCTTGCAATACTGATGAAGGCTCTGCAAATCCTGGTTCTGACCTTGAGAGTCTGGGCTAAGGACTGGAGAGCCATTTGGTGTTCCCCCAGTGTCTTGGCCACTCTGGGAAGATCTGATTGAACCACCTTGCAAACTGTGTGGTACAATGGCTTGTAGTTCTGAGTGACAAACCTGTTTGACTGGTCTGCCAGCAGAGCTACACCACACTGTACCTTGCAATAGAGGGCTGCTGTTTGTGCCAGTCTAGAGTTAATTCTCTCTAGTACTGAACTGTGGTCAGCAACCACCGCAGATGTGTGATTTCTCACACTCTGGATAGACTCAGCCTGGTAGCAGACAGAATCAGCCAGGCAGCTACCTGGTTTGATAGAGTCCCCAGGCAAGGGTAAACTACCCCAGTCAGGTAGGAACCTACCCTACTGGGGTTGTTGATCATATGTTGCTCCAGGGGCTTCCCGCAGTTGGGAGCGTCAAGCATTGCCCTCACGTCAGCCAGCTGTACAGGCGTCCCTTCTGGAGTCTCTGTTGATTCTTGTAAGACAGGAGATGACACATGAACAGGTGGAAGTTCCCGGTGAAGATTCCTGTCTTGAAGAACAGAAAGGTCTGGATCACTTACTAGGGTAGTACTAGTACCACCATTGTAGGTAACAGGGTCAACCTCAGGCATTGGTTGGGGCACAAGGCGTTCTTGCGGAGCCCATGTGGAGTTCAAACAAGGTGTGAGCTTTGGTAGCTCAGGAAGAGGCTTGCTGGCAAGATGCTGGACAGGTTGCTTGGGTGGGGCTGACTAGTTACGGGTTTGCTGGCCAGTCCAGCCGGCCTGAAGGGCCTGTAGCAGCAAAGAGCCTTGGACAGAAGCTCCCTGGGCTTGCTCATTCTGAGGATATTCCTCCTTGGGAGCCTGTCTCTGACCTGGTGGGTTTGAGGCAGGACTTGGTTCTACCGCAGGAGAAGAGCCAGATCTGGTTCTGGTGGCAGGTTGAGGAGGTCCACTTGGTGGACTGTAGGTGTGACTGGATCTCAAGGTCACCATGGTACTGATTAGTGAAGTATGGGGGTATAGACAGGAACGTCCCGCTAACAGAGGCTAGGTTGACATTGACAAGGAGGTTGGTAAGCTGGCCCCCTATAGTGAGCACCAGCGTGTGATGCTCACAGAAAATGGGTGTTGAGGATAAAGGAGCCTCAGGTAAACTTCTTCCAGAGAAGCTAAAGAACTACTTCTACTGGGCTACAGGTTGCAGGAGACAGTAGGGCACACTTGGATTAAGCCTAGGGCACTAACTCTAAACTTGTTAGCACAGCAGGGAGATAATCTTGTTACCTGAAGTAGTGAAGGCAACAAGAAAGGCAGAGTCTAATAGAGTCTGGTTTAGAAACTTGAGTCTTTAAAATTAAGATCAAGCTAAAAGTGCAGTAGTGTGGGTAAAAGGTATGTTTATTGTTAAGAAAGAGAGTCATTATATACTTGTATTATTCCTACACATTAACAATTGTGCAGGAATGGGGAAGAGAACTAAGGAGAAACTGAACTACTTTTCATCCAGTAGTTGTCAGGATCATCCCAATTAACTGATAGGCCATGCACCCATGTTTCACCTCATGGGTGAGTGAGGGTATGATGCACAGTCATCACAACTTGGACCTACCATAGACTTGTGGGAGGCAGCATCTTGTCAATGGCTTCCACCTTATTATTCATAGGTTGTATTCCGGTTTGGGTGACCTTATTGCCAAAGAATTCAAGCTGTTATTTGAAGAAGGAGCATTTAGAAGGTTTGAGTTTCAGACCTGCGTCCCAGATTTTGATGAAGACAGCTTTGAGGTGGTCCAGATGGTTGGTGAAGGTGGAGCTGAACACAGTAATATTGTCAAGGTATACAAGGACGCAGGAGAGTTTCAGGTCTCATAGGATGGAGTTCATAGCCCGTTGAAATGTAGCCGGGGCGTTGCAGAGTCCTTGGGGGATCCTAGTGGGTTTGTATAGGCCTTCTGAAGTGATGAGCACAGTATTTTCTCTATCTTCAGGAGACAAGTAAATCTGCCAGTATCTTGATGCTATATCCATGACAGAGAAAAAATTTGATCCTCCTAGTTGTCTGAGGGCATCATTAATTCTAGGCAAGGGGTAAGAATACTTTTTGGTGAGCAAATTTAGACAGCAGTAATCCATCACAATGTAATGGCCTCCATCCTTCTTCTTTAGTATCAACAATGGGGAGGCACAAGGGCTCTGAGAGAGGGCTAGGAGCCTATCATCTAGTGGCTGCTTAAGCTCCTTAGAGACCTGGGCATCTTCCACTCTACTGCGGTAATAAGGCTTGGCACAAAAAGGTAGGGCGTCACCTGTGTCTATCTGATGGATGACCCCCTTAGCTAGACCATAGTTGGTGGGCCCAGAGGCAAAGATATCCTTAAAATAGTCTAACAGTTCCAGAACATTGTTTTGTTGAATGGGCAACAGCTGAGGGAAGACTGCAGCAGTGAAAAGGGAGAGAATCTGGGGGTCTCCTTTAGGCAAGTTGAAATCACTAAACGTTCCAAAGGGGTATATGGACACCACTTGCTCTGAACCTAATATATAACCAGGCCCAACAACCTGGCCCTTGGTGACCTGCATAGGTAGGGCAGTCAGGTTATCCAACAACAGCTGCACAGGCTCTTTATGAGTCCGGTCCAAAATCCTAGAGCATAACCTAGGCTCTCTACGGCTTAGGGAATCAGGTGAATATAGCTCCAGAAAGGGTTTCTTGGGTAGTTCATAGGATATCTGAGAGTCTATAATCACTTGCAAGCCAGGAAGAATGGTGATAGCTGCAGGGGAAAGAAGAGGCACACCTTCCTCAGCAGGATAGGAAGGAGGAGGGGACCACATATTAGAAGAATGAGTCCTGTACTTGAGCAAGAAGATACCTGTGAGGTACTCAAGCACACAAGTCTTAAGGTGTTTACCCGGGAGACAGGGGGGCTCCTCAAAGATTAGGAATCTCATACCCTAAGAGCAAAAGGTACCCATCTCAAAGGTTTACAATCCCATTGTACTCTCAAAGGAATTGCATACCAACCAGAAGATCATAGCTTTTGTTTTCTAAGACAACAGCAGGGGAAGCAATAAGAAGCTTCCCAAACCTCATTGGCAGAGCAGAGTAGGCACCAATGGTACAGGTTTGCACCATGCCAGCAGTAACATATGATTGAGTGTAGTTGAGGTCAGGGGCCAGCTTAAGCTTGTTTATTATCTTGGACAATACCACATTGACTGGAGAGCCTGTGTCCAGGATAGCCTTGATTTCGACCTTTTGGATTGACACTTTCACACAGGTAGTATCTTTCCCAAAGGGGGGCAAGACAGCTAGAACTTCCTGAGCAGCTTGCAATTCTTTCTCCCACTTGGCCAACATGCAGCGTAAGACAGGAATTTCCTTATATACAATCTACAAGGGGAGAGATACAATCACATTCTGAAAGAGAGCCTCTGATAATTCAGCAGCCTCTTTGGAGGAATCTACCAAGACAGGGGGACAATGGGCCTGTGCTAAGTAAGGACAAGCCACTATGACCTTAGCTTCACTTGAAGTTGGGTAAGTAATAGTTTTAGTTTTCCCTGAACGTAGCTTGTAAGGGACGGAAAATATCTCCAGGACTGCCAGCAAAAGTAACCATAACCATCAGACTCATTGCAATCAGAGTCTTTGGGTTCAGAATCACTGGAAAGATTGTGAAACAGGTAAAGGATAGTTGGGCCAGCCAGGGGGAAGATTCCTTGTCAGACAGGGGATCAGGAGGAGACGGGGGATATTGGTCAGCAGAGAGTGTCTCCACCTCTAAGCTGACCTCTCTTTTCCCGCCTGCACCTTTGGGCTGCAACCCTCTACTTAAGGGTTGGTGCAGGTACGTGATTGGTGTCCAATTTGACCCCAGTTATGACATCCTTGCCTCTTAGCTTGCCCACTTGAGCCCAGAGTCATAATGTGTGGAGTACAGGAGGTGTTTCCCGCATTGTTGGCCTTATTTTTTGCATACTACAGTACCATCATGGGTCAAGTGCATATCTTAAAAGAGGGTCTTGATACTCTTCATTGAAGTAAGGGAAGCTTTATGGGCCTTAAAGTGCAGACATAGGAGTTGAGTCACCTTTAAAGCGTTTGAACAAGCTGTGAAAGCTTCCTGGGTGTTAACTGACAACTGATAATTAACTGTTGTCCTTCAATGTAGAAGCAGTTGGCAAATTTAGCCAGGGTCTCCTTGGGTGCTAAAAACAATGTGCATAAACACATCCTTCTTAACTTCCAAGCTGAGATCTCCGCCAAATTCCTCAATTAAGAGGTGCTTCATGTCCTCCCAAGTGACAATTGAAGGGAGTTTGGGGACCACAACTTCTTAGCATGTGGGATGTAGACAGGTAATAATATGTTTCTTCTTAAGTTTATTGGTAGCCCTACACATTGAAGTCTCGTAAATTGTCAGGAAGGCAGCAATGGTAGAGGGTTTAGGCTCTAACATATGTTTGAATGAAGGCTTATAATTGGGTTCAATGGACAACAAGGTATATTGGCTGTTGTCACCTGGGTTGAGGATGTTAATGTGGTGGTTGCCTTCAAACTCAGATTGAGCAGCAAGTTATCTAGCCCAGAGAATTCAAAGGCTCTCCTCTAGGGTATCCACAGTAGAGGTTTTTTCCCACTGATATCTCTAGCAGTAGCAGCAGCAGTTCCAAATTCATCAATATTAATCTGTTGTACCCTTAAGGTGCCAGCAATCCCATTGAGACAGGTGGTCAGAGAAGTAGTCTGAGCACTCAAAGGGATTACCTGCCCATTCATTGTCTTGGTCAAGAGAGAGAGGTTTTGTACCTCTTACTCCAGTGTGTTCTGCCTATCAGCAACATCATTTGTCACTTTGGCTAGTTGATCCAAGGCAAGAGCGCAGTTGACCCGGGGTTGGCCTTCTAAGCCAGGGCAACAACCATGATTGCCATGAGCGGGAGTACTAGTGACCTTGCTTCCTCCTCACCTTCAGACTCAGAGGACAAATCATCAGGATTAGAGAGGTGTTGTCCCAAATACTTGATTTCTCCTTGCAATATAGCTACTTGGTCAGTGAGCAAAGCAATGCAAGGGTCAGGCATAGGTTCAACTGGAGGAGGGTTCTGAACAGAAGATTTCCGGTAAGTAGTGGCCTTGAGCTCAGCTATGGCTTCCCATACCTGGTTTTTAAAGTCAGACAGGACCTCAACAGGAGGAGCAGGAGGAGTCACCTTAATGGACGCTACTCTATCATCCACGTAATTTTGTACTTGATATAGAGCGTCTCCCAATGCAGCTGTATCCAATCTGTGGTGACTGCTCTAACAGGTTATTGGGATTAATAAGTACTTGGATATGTGAGCACCAGGCAAGGTGGAGTACAACAGAATATGCCTTGCCAGCATAAAACTGAGGAGTTGCCAACTATTGTAATATATGAAGATCATAGTATTAACAACAGCAGAAGAGGTTCAGGTGTTGAACGGTAACAGAGCAACAGGACAGGATACAGAGTTGGTGTATAATATTCAGTGGATACCAGATAGACAATATATACTTTGGGGAGGATTCAGTTTTCAGATGGCAGCAAGACAACAGAGTCAGAACAGGGCTGGCGGAGGAATGGGTGTATGTTAATCAGTCAGAATCCAGACAGACAATGGATACCGGGGAAGGGGAAAGAGAGGATTCAGAATTGATAAGTGGAATACAACAGACTTATGATTCCTAGGTGTCTCTAAATCAACAGTGCTGAAAAAACGAGCTCAACATCTGCTTATAGCTTACAGGGGCTATCATGGTTGTACAGACCTAAGGTCTGCACCTCTGCAAAGGCAGTTGACAAGTAACTTATCCAAGTTAAAGGAGAAACAAAAGTATTTGGTTTACAATAAAAGGTCTCTAATTTATTACATAAGTCAAGTGAAGATTATATAGGCATTTGTGAGATAATAGTCAACTGAAATGTTGATCAACAATATGGAATATTGATGATCAATCAATTTTGTTGCTACAGTTTCATGTGGAGATTAAAACTGACAAGAGTGGTTTTAAGTTATATCAGCAGCATCATTTGTCAACTGGTTGTTACAAAGGCAATTGTGGCAAATTGGGCATAATATGGACAGATTATGGAACAGACAGTTTAACAGATCACTTATAATTCATATGAGCAACAGATGTGACATGTTGAATGGTCTGGCTGACATCTTTGATCCTTAGACTTGTCTGGCCAAAAGACAAAGCCTTTAGCTTTGTATAGACGGCAAGAAATGCCTACAGCATCTTATGGCCAACAGATATGGCCCATAGCCTTCTATGGCTGACAGGTATGGCCCATGGACTTCTATGGCCGACAGATAAAGCCTAAAGCTTTATATGTACGGCAGATAAGGCCTATAGCCTAGTCTGGCCAATAGAAGCTGGTAAATAGCAACATAGTTCATAGCTATTTCACTACACAATCCATATTGGTGTTGTAGATGGCAGCCCCAGGTATCAACATGAGTCCCAACCAACTCAAGCTGAGAATTAATATGCTCCCAAAATTGGTTGAGTTTAGTAACCAGAATCTCAAAATCCTGACAATGTTTTAGAAGAGCAGCCTCAATTTGACCACACCACATTGCTTGATGCTCATCCAATTTGCACAGTTGATCCTTGATATATCAGAGGAGCAAAGAGAAAAGGGAATTCAGAGATGAGGTTAGGTATTTTTGGGAGGCCAGAAAGTCACGCTGGTTATCTGAAATACACGCAAAGAGGCTATGAGACCATTCCTGATATGCCATATTTTGAGCATGGTTGTTTGAGAAAGCAGAGGCTACAGCATTTAGAAGCTGGTTCTGGGATCCTAATGCAAGTTGATGGTGAACCAGGACAAGTTGAATAAACTGGTTGAATAACACACTAATAGTATCCATAGACTCCATCAGCGTGGGGGGAAGACCAAAGTCCAAGAGGAAGGAATATAGGTCTTTGGAAGCGTACCCAGGGCGGAGACCAGAGATAGTGTGCATCATCACAGTTCCTGAGTGAAGGAGACAGAAGGTGGCAGCACAAGCTTGCTTGTAGTCAAGAGAGAAAGCTGGAAGGGGGCCCACACAGGCCCGGGGGACAGCACCATTACCATAGGAGTTGAGAGGGCATTGGTGATGTCTTCTTCTAGAGGAGGACTAGAAACTTTAGGTTGCTTGGGTACTTCAGAAACAAAGGGAGAAGGACCAGAGAATGCACTTGGGATCAGGGTAATCAAGGGGCTTGCAGCCCCTGTAGTGAGCACCATTTTGTTGTGTTTGGCTCCTAGGAACAACATCCAGGAGGACACAGCAGAAAATCTTTATAACAAAAGATTTGAGGTTTGAAGCTAGGCTTGGGTTAGCCTTCAGGGCAAAATTAAGGGCACATACCTTAATTTCCTGGAATACAAGATGTTAAAGTCATTTTGGAAAAAAAGACAGGAAAAAGCTTGAAGAATACTAAAGCCAACACAAATGTGGATAAACTTGTCTTTATTAGGAGAAATGATTCTACTTAAATAGTAGACAAGGGTCAATGATCACTCATTAGGTAGACAGAGTAGCAGGAGGGATCACACTGGGAGGAGGTCATACCAGGATCAGTCAAGAGCAGTTACAATAATCCAGAATGGCTGGAGATTAAACCAGACCCATTTGCAGAAGGTGAGGAATTCCCAAAATCAAAAGCAAAACTGACCAAATCTTTGCACATATCACTATTTGAAGGCCATATAAAAATAGCATTAGTGACGCAATTTCTGACACTACACAATCAAGTTGCTTGGGATTGTATATATTACCCTTACTGGGTGACTGACACAATAATCCCAGCCTCCAGAATGGGGTCCTGGGTGGGAAAGTGTATGCCCTATCTTATAAAGTTAGCTCTGATCTTGTGGTGGGCCCTGTCTGCTAAACCTGCTGTCTGTGCTTTCCCAGAAAACAACAGGCTGGCTTAAGGTTGGATCCCTGACATTGATGAGCAAAATAACCCCAGCACATGTATCAAGCACACAGCAAGTTAAATCATTCCAGTAAGCTTGTATCCCTGAGAACCAAAAAGATCAACTCACACATATTATTATTTATATTATTTTCACTATATTTTGATCAGGGCATACAAAATTCGCCCACTATAATGCAAAGCTCAGGAACAATATTAAGAGCAATAACAAACCAAACCCACAGCTCCAAAAAATGAAACCAATAAAAAACTATGCCAATCACTATCTTAGAGCCAAGCCATCCAAATTGATACATGCAATATGAAAAAGAGGTTGGATATGTGCCACAAAACTGAAGCTCTGCTTTATTTGCTTTTAAATCAATTTGATTCCCTTATTGATATAATTTGACAATGGATTCCCAAAGTTGATTTACACTATCCAATCACTATAACATCATTGGACTGAATTATCCAGGCTTATTATCAACTTATATGAGTTTAATAAACACAGCTTTTAACCTTACACTTAAAACCTATAATTTGATATTGTCTTTATTTAGTAGATAAAGCTAGCATTTAGTAAGCTTTACATATCCTTTGATTTATTAGTACATTTTATCTATACTTTATTTTAGATAAACTTTAGCGTGTAGATTTATCTAGTTTAGATATCCCAAATTTGCAACATTGGCGCTCATTTAGTGTATGATCATTTACTTAATTTTGTTGAGGGGGGAGATAGCCTCCTTTGAGTCTTATTGAAGTTAAGCTTTTAGCTCATAAAATCAATTAAGCTCTTCCTTGTACCTTCTTTTTATTTTTGTCTGCTATAAATTCAGTCTCTAAGGTTTTAATTTACTTGATTCTCTCAAAAATGTCAGCTTTTCAAACCACAATTTTCACTTTTTTCTATTAGTTAACTCCTTCTGTAAAAATAGCATGGTTGTGTTAAGGAGCAAAACCTGTGTTGTTAATATCATTTTAAGATCTTTTGGAGCCAAAAGGTTTTGCTACTTAAAATTCATTCCCAAAAAGTTGTCTTAATTCTTACCGCAATTTAGCTCTTTTCCCTCCTTTTCTCTATTTCTTATTAACCAAGCCTGTCTAAAAATATTATGGCTGTTTTCAGGAGCTCAATTTATATTATCTATCATTTTTCAGAAATTTTAGATAAAAATTAGTTTTTTAAAAAAAATCATTTGCAAGCCTGCTTATTCTTTGGTGCAGGCTTCTAATTTTTACTTGCTAATGCTCAATTCTCCTATTTTTTATTCTTTACATTTAGATTTTTTCCTTTAATGCTTGAGTTTACAAGGGGGTAGGTATTCATCTAAAGAAATATATTTTTTTATTGTCATGGCTGGCAGTTAACATGTACCAAGGTGCAGAGGGGTAGCTCCAACCATTGGGGTATTGGGTTACAAGGGCCCAATACAGGAAAGAAGCTGAACAGGTTAAGTATAAAAAGCCAGCAGCTAAAGGGTGGTAGGCATCAAGGTTGGAAACAACAGCTTCTGACAGACTGTGGAAAGTCAGAATAACCATCCCAGCTCTACTATGGTTTTAGGGCTGTGGTAGGGGTGGAGCAGGGGAGTCATAAGGAATGCCAGCCATTCCAGGGACTGGACCTGGCTGGTAGTCCATAGGTGTGGGTCTAGGGTGGTACTATAATATTCTGGTTTGACTTAATCTCAGGTGGTATATAAATTGTAATCCTAATAAAGCAAAAAAACCTGATAGATTCATTCAATATATCTGATGTTATCTGAACTTGACTTGAGTGTGGGGAAGTGGATTTTATACCATTCATCTGGTCTAACTTGAAATATGCCACTTACTATTTCTTGTAAGCCTTTAGTGTCCTGTTGTAACTGTGCTGTTTTGGAAGAGTTACAAGTGGAAAATATTTAGAAGCTAGATAATAATCTTTATTGTGGGATAGTGATTATATAGTCATGGTGAATCAATGGGTAACAGGAATATGATTGTTGATCACACAGTTGGATGGAAGAAGGGGGTGGCTTTATCCTGGTAATGAGTCAAGCGCCAAAATGAGGTGTCCACCGTAGGGGATCATCATCTGTTCATGTTGTTGGATTTGGTACTTCAAGTTGGCTTCCTAGTCTGGCTTTGAGTGACCAGATAATTGGATTGCGGGTCACAAACCCGCTTGTTTGGAACCTTGCTGGCGGGTTGAGCCTGCGGTTTTGACACCCCCCCCAACTGAAGGTCAGCTTCTCTGGGGGCAGGTTGTCAGGGAGGTTGTCAGGAGTGTTGTGAATACCGCTATTCACCATGTTTTGATTTTGCCTTTGGTGGCCCATTTTGAGGACAAATATCTTGCTTTTGCTTTTGCCTCTCAAAACAAGTTAATAACTGAATCAGGAAGTTCAATTGTTTGGTTTCTTGATCCTGTAAAACTCACTTGCCCCACTAATGCTGGTGGCAAGTGATCCTACTGTCCTGGTAGTGTTTTGTGGTATTCTTAACCACTATATATTACATTTCATATTCACCAATAAAAATTAAGTTCTATTCACATTTTTGCCTTTGTGTCTTCTGTACTTCTGCGCCTAACTCTAGCCATGACTAGTAGAGATTATTCTTCCAGGGCCAAAAGGTAAACACATTTGTCTTCCCTATCATCTAACTGAGACTTAGTACAAATCCAATCCTAAGGTTAGGATTTCCCGTTGTGTGCCTGTGCCGCGCCTCAGAACACAACAAAAATGGTGCTTACTACAGGGGCTGTAAGCCCCTTGGTTATCCCTTTTGCATCCACGTTTTCAGGTTCTTTGCTTCAGCCTATACAAGAGTTGACTTTACCTGAAATAACCAGTCCTCCTATTGAGGAAGATATTGCCAACCAGTATATTACCCCCACTATACTGAACCTCAGCAATGGTCCCCGCCTTTTTGCTTACCCCATGGGTACCCCTGACTTAGAGCAAGTCATGTCAGTAGCCCTTGGGATAGCCCGTGAAGGAGCCATCCCTTGCCTTCAGTTGCAGTTCAGTTGGGCTGAATACTACAAATTAATTGTGGCTCCTCAATTTCTACAACATCTCCTCTCAGCAGCTGGCTCTGCTGAGCACTTACTTTTTTCCTTTGTGCAGCCTGCTTTAGCCCATCACCAAATGGTGTTGGGACTCCATGTCCAAGAAATCTTGTCTCTGCAAGCAGCGGTTACTCATCACTGGGACCAGTTTGCTGCCTACCTACAGTTGATTCATTCCCTGTTTTCCTTGATATCTTACAACCAAAATAACTCTGTCACTTCCCAGACCTGTTTGGTCAATTCTATCAAACAAATGCGCCAGTCCATCCCCAAATACGTGAGAGAACACCTACACAAGTTTCACCAGCTAGAACAACCCTGGAAAGCTCAAGGAGATTCCACCTTAAACGCTTATCTCACCAACTTTGAACAACTTGTGCAGCAGCTCAATGCATTCAGCACGTATTCATTTGAGCAACTACAGCAGGTAGCAGACTTTGCTGCTAACAGCCTTAATGAACTCAGTACAGCGTTTGGTCAAGAGAGAGCTGCCACAAACGCTGCTATAGCCAAACTCCAGAGTTAAGTGAATGAATTAGCTACGCCTAAGCCAGATGCTCCGCCCTCTCCCCCTTCTGATGACTTGGCGGATAAAGAGCAGAGAATATGGGATGCCACTTGCAAGCTATATACAACTATCCACAGTCAGGGACGTCCTGCTGAAGTCTCTCAACCTGATCCCCAGGTGCTTGAATTAACTGCTCAAGTTGCAGAGCTACAGCAAGAACTTGTCATCCTACGTGAAATGATGGCAACTGCTGCTAGTCCAGTTGGGGTTGTCAATGAAGATGGTTGCTGCCCTGGCTTATTAGGAACTCCTCAAATCCAATGCACTAGGGAACTAACTGCTCTAGCTAACAAAGTGGATCAATTGAAGTGGGACCATACTTAACTGGATAGAGACGTACAAGAGATGAATGATGTGATTGACTCTGTGAACAATAGGTTTGTCCCTTGCCTCTCAGTGGGGCCATCCCTTACTTTGCAATTGGCTGAACTCTCCACAATAGTTACCACCCAAGTTCAACACTTAGATACTACTGCACATTAAACCACTCAATCTGTCAATACAGGTTTTGCGCTGTTGAGACCCTTACTACCCTTGAAGAAAGTGTTTGTCAGCTATGGGCTAGACAGCCCCCCTCTGAATCCAAAGCAGAGTTTTCTCTGCGTATAAACATACTCAATAGAAATAATGGTGGCCCAACTCCCAAAGAACACTTCAAGCCTACCTTTAAGCAAGTCTTTGATCCTAAAACCTTAACCATTGTAGCTTTCCTAACTATCTACAAAACTGCCATTAGATGGGCTTCAGAAAAAGTTAAGAAAGAACATATTCTGACCTTTCTACATCCAACTTGCCAGGAGGTGGTTGTGCCTGAATTGCCCTCCATTGAGACGTGGGAAGATATGAAGCAGCCTCTCATTGATGAGTTTGGTGATGACCTTAGCCTGGAAGTAAATAAGTACACCTTCATGCATATCTCTTTCAAGCCTAAAGAGACACTAGCTGAGTTTGCAGACCAATTCTACATGGAAGGACAGCAACTGATCACGAGCAGACAGTTGACAGCCCATGAAGCCTACATGGCTTGCGCTCAAGCCCTCAAGGTTAACCAACTTCTATGCCTTCACTTCAAAGCCCACAAGGCTATGCTTTCCTCCATGAAGAGCATAAAGACGTTGTTGCAGGATATGCACCTTACCCACTCTGGCGCAGTTATTAGAGAAGGTCAAGCTACTTCTAACTCTGGTTCATCTTCCTGTGGTCCTTGCATTCTTACCATGAACTTGAAAAATCCTCCTTGACGCCAAGATTGCCATAACTGTGGTCAGATAGGTCATCATCCTTGGGTCTGCACCAACCTGTGGGTTGAAGGAGCTGATCTGAGAGAGCAGGCGGGAAAAGAACAGTCAACCTAGAGGCAGAGACACTCTTGGTTGACAATTCTTCCCAGTCTCTTCCAATCCCTTCCTCTATAGCTGACTCCAAACCTGCTGACAATGAGGCTCCTCCTATACTCCTCTTGTTTCACAATATCTCTGATGACTCTGACCTGGATGACTCTGATACTGACGGCGCTGATGCATATGTGTCTTGAATTTTGGTATTAAGATATATCACTATGATATGCTTAGTACTAATTTGATCCATATATGCAATATCATTGATGCTATCCGTTCCGGGATTAGCCAATATTTAGCCTATCAATAATATTGCACCATCACACTCTCCATGCAAAACTACCCTAGAAAGACTTATTCTACTTTGATCTAATCTTCAGTATTTCCAGAGATACAGCAGTGTTTGTGATTCAATTACTGGATAATAATACATTGTTCCTCTTATCAAGCTCCAAACCAGTGCCTGCCTTGTTGAGCTCATATCTCTGAAACTAGGGGCTTGAACCTTATTCTGAGACTTATCCAGTATCACCTGATCTCTGTAGATCCCTCACATGATATACTAGGATCAATAGAACCTTTCCTGAATGTTCACATGACTGTTTATGTTGCCCTCTGTCCATCCTGAAGATGGAATGAGTGACTATATAATCCCCTCATTCCTTTTCTTAATAAGTAAGCTTTATTCATATATCTATTATAAGTCTTCCTTTAATAGATAACCAGTCCTAGGACAACAGGGTTAGGCTCTACCCTTACAGGGGTTCCTGTCTCATAGGCCTTGCGTAAGCCTGAAATTACAACAATATGGATACTCTGTTCTGGCTGTTCCTGAAACCATTACAGTCCCCTATAAATTACGCTCAGGAAAGACTACAACTACTGCTAAGCCTTTGCCTGAAGCCAAAGAATTTGTCTCTTGCCCTTACCTCACCCAGGCTAAGAGATCCCCTGTTCTAGTGGAGTCATCAGAAGAAGCTGCCGAGGTCGCTGATGCTGTCTTCAAGAATGTATCTGTTTTGCTTCCACTACAGACTATTTATAAGGAGTTCCTGGGATTAAGATGCATGATTGAGAAGTGGGATAAGAAACTAGCAGAGGCTCAAGATATCTTGGCTGTCCTTTCACCTTTGGTTGCACTATCACTTGAGTAGAGATCTCCATTCAAAAAGTGAAGATCAAGGCCGTTCTAGATACTAGCTTGCCAGTCAATGTTGTCTCCTCCAAGCTTGTGAAGAAACTCAGACTTGCCGCTGAATTTAACTATCACCAGACGTATGGCACAGCTGAACTGTCTATGACCTGCGCCATAGGGGCTTACTCTGCTCTACCCATGCGGTTTGGCAAACTTCTTCTAGCTGCGCCAGCAGTTGTCTTGGAAAATGAGAGTTACAATCTCTTAGTTGGCACCCAGTTCCTTAGGGAATATAATGAGACAATCAACTTGAAAGATGGTTATCTCTCTATCCTGGGATACAAAGTCCCTCTGATCTTTGAAGAGCTGGTTAAATTTCCCAGGAAACGGCTCAAGACATGTGCCTTGGAGTATCCCACTGGGGTTTTCAACCTCAAATATTTCACTCACTTCTCCAACATGAAATGTCCTCCCATGGCTTGTCCTGCATCTGAGGGGATACCTCTTCTAGCCACGTCTGCTGTCACCATCCCACCTGACTCCCAGGCCATCCTGGACTCTCAGATATCAAATGAACTACCTGAACAAACCTTCTTGGAGTTGTACTCTCCCCCCTCATTAGGGAGCAACAAACCTTATCTCTGTCCTGGAATCCTAGATGTCTCTCATAAGGACCCTGTTCAATTGTTGGTAGCCAACCTGACTGCAATCCCCATGACTGTGTCTAGGGGGCAGGTCGTTGGATATGGCAAGTTGTTGAGCTCTCCTGATGTCCTGTCTCTTCATCCCTTTGGCACGTTCCAGAATTTTAACCTACCTGAAAATGAGCCTCAAGTCTTATCCTTGTTCACTGCGCAAGACTTCCCACACTGTCCCCAGTTCAACAGAAAGAGGTGCTGGATTTACTAGACCCATTTTGACATCTTTGCTAAGGACAGTACCAACTATGGGTTAGCCAAAGGCGTTATCCATCAGATTGACACTAGCAACGCTCCTCCCTTCTGTGCTAAACCATTTTGTTTCAGTCCTGTAGAGGACGTCCAGGTATCTAAAGAGCTCAAGCAACTGTTAGACGCTGGGCTGCTGTCCCCTTCCCAAAGTCCTTGGACATCTCTGCTACTCATCCTAAAGAATAAAGATGGTGGTCATTGTATTGTGATGGACTATTGCCAATTGAACTCTTTGATCAAGAAGAACTCATACCCCTTGCCGCATATTGATGATGCCCTCCAACGCCTTGGAGGCTCTAAATTCTTCTCTGCAATGAATCTGGCATCTGGATACTGGCAAGTTGACCTATTGCCTGAGGATTGTCAGAAAGCCACGCTCATTACATCTGAAGGGCTTTTTGAGCCTACTCGCATGCTGCAGGGACTCTGCAACAACCGGCCACCTCTATAAAGGGCTATGGACTCCATCCTCTGTAGCTTGAAGTTGTTGTGCGTCCTAGTATACTTGGATGATATAATGGTTTTCAGCGCTACCTTCACCAACCACCTGGCTCATCTAAAAGAGGTGTTCATAAAGATTTGAGGAGCAGGCCTCAAACCAAAGCCTTCCAAGTGCGCCTTCTTCAAAGAACGTCTTGAATTCTTAGGCCATGAAGAAACCCAGACCGGGATTTGCCCAATGACTAAGAAGGTTGAGGCCATTGACAAAATGCTTCCGCCCACCAACCTTCAAGAGGTACAAGTCTTTCTAAGGATGACGGGCTACTGCAGACAGTTTATACCTGACTTTGCCAATACTAGTGAGCCTCTATTCCAGCTGTTACGTAATGTTCTCTTTGAATGGACTGCCAGTCAATAGCAAGCCTTGAAACCCTTAAGCAAAAACTCAAAGAGGCGCCAATCCTTGTGTATCCTGACTATGATAAGGAGTTCATTCTATACACTGACACTAGCAATCTTGCTATTGGAGCTATCCTGGCCCAACTGGATGACAAGGGTGTAGACCATCCTGTGGCTTACACTTCCTGTGTGCTAAACAAGCATGAGAAGAACTATAGTGTCACAGAGAAGGAGTTTCTTGCTGTATTACATGCAGTCAAGCAGTTTTGTCACTACAAATATGGCACCCACTTCACTGTTGTCACTGACCATGCTTCTCTTAAGTGGTACAACAGCTTAAGGAGCCTGAAGGGCGCCTAGCTAGATGGGGTCTATGTCTGCAGGGATACAACTTCATGGTGCTCCACTGCCCTGGGGTTCAACACCAGAACGCTGATGGGCTCTCCAGAATGCCTATTCTTGCTTTGCACCCTGAAGAGGCTGACTGGTTGTACAAACTAATTGGGTACCTGTCTTTGTTGGAAAGTGAGACAGAAGAAGTACAACTGGCCTTGTCCAAGATATATGAAGATATCCTCATACGCAACAATCAGCTCTTCAAGAAGGTACAAGGTCAGTATCTGCCTTATGTACAACCCAGTTTCTTCCTTTTGGTGGTGTTGCAAGCTCATAAAGAGACTGGGCATGGAGGCATTGCCAAGACCTTTGACTGGCTTCAAAAGAATTACTTCTGAGAGAACTTTCACCTGCTGATCCCAGACGTCATAGCTAGCTGCCCTAATAGCCAGCTGCAAAGGCCTCAAGCTGCTGCCCACAAGTTCAAATTAGTCCCCCCGCAACATGCCTTCCACACTGTCAGCATTGACGCAGTAGGTCCTCTCCCCCACTCATGTTCTGGGTGTTGCTTTATTCTGGTTGCAGTTGATCATTTCAGCAAGTGGGTAGAGGCTCGCCCAACAAAAGACATCACAGCTAAGACAACTGCTGCCTTCTTGCTACAAGATGTTTTCTACTGCCATGGCTGTCCTCAAGTGTTGCTCTCTGATAATGGGACTAACTTCAACGCCAAGCTGGTAACCTCTATTGTCAAAGCTTTGGGATCTCATCAGTCTTTCTCTGCCCTCTACAATCCTTCTACCAATGGGGCAGTTGAGCTTGCTAATTTGACACTGGTCTCCATCATGAGGAATTTCACCTACTCTGACGCTGCCAACTGGGACCTATACTTACCTGCTGCTCTCTTTTCATACTGCCTTAGCAAACATTGTGTCACTGGATACTCCCCTTTTGCTATGTTATATGGGCAAGAGGCTTTTACCCCTTTGCTCTTGGGGGCCCCCTTGCTTACCTCTGACAAAGCCATGAATTCTGACAACCACATCAAGGATCTAGTCAACCGCATAATTAATATACAGGCCACTGCATACACTTCTGCATATAAGACTAAGATGCTTGAGCTCTATCCCAATAATTCTGGACGCTCTCCCCTGCCTGAGTTCAATGTTGGTGACCATGTACTTTACTACCAACAAGAGTAGGTGGTTGTGCACATAAGTTGGACTCTCTGTGGATTGGCCCTTTAGAAGTGACTTTTAAGCAAGGGTCTGAGTACAGTGTAAAGCTCCTCTCCAGTGGCCATCCTTTTGCTCAAGTGCATGCAAAGTTCCTTTTTAAATATTACCCCCCTAAGGCCAATCTAGGAGAGGGCAATGTTGTGAATACTGCTATTCACCATGTTTTGATTTTGCCTTTGGTGGGCCATTTTGAGGACAAATCTCTCACTTTTTCTTTTGCCTCTTAAAATGAGTTAATAACTGAATCAGGAAGTTCAATTGTTTGGTTTCTTGATCCTGCAGCAACTCACTTGCCCCACTAATGCTGGTGGCAAGTGATCTTACCGTCCTGGTAGTGTTTTTTGGTATTCCTAACCACTATATATTCCATTTCATATTCACCAATAAAAGTAAAAGTTATATTCACATTTTTGTCTTTGTGTCTTCTGTACTTCCGCGCCTCTCTCTAGCCACAACTAGTAGAGATTATTCTTCCAGGGCTGCAAGGTAAACACATTTGCCTTCCCTGTCATCTAACCGAGACTTAGTATAAACCAATACTAAGGTTAGGATTTCCCATTGTGTGTCTGTGCCGTGCCTCAGAACACAACAAGAAGCCTGGGCGCTGTATTGGACTAATTGTTGTTCTGTGGCAGGCAGGGCAGTTTCTCGTTGTTTTTGTCTTGCTTTGCAGGGTCTCAGGCAATCATGTTGTAGTGTCTTGTCTTCCTTATGTTTCCTGAGCCCTTGCACAAGGTAAGTGTTATTTTTTTACCTTTAGAATGATTTCTGGCCCTACTTTCTTGGGTTGCAGTTTGCTTTTGTCAACTTTCATGACCCAAACTTTGTTTCAACTTCATGTCTATTGCAGATGGGGACAAAGGTTTTTTACTGACGTTCATTTTCCTTTACTGTTTGTTTGCTGTTAGCCTCTACAACGTGAGGGTCTGAGCGTGGGGGGCTCTACTTAGAATTTCCAGTTTAGGTCCTGTTAATGCTTGAATGATATTTGGCTGTGTGCTATATACTAACTCAAACAGGGTTTTCCGGTGGATCTGTTCACTTGGGTTTGACACACAAGTAATACAGTTGGTAGCTGCTTATACCAGTCTTCAGGTCTCCCAGCGGTGAGTTTGACTAAGGCTTGCACAAGGCTACCATTAAGCTGCTCTACACATCCATTGGCCTGTGGGTGGTATGGCGTTGTTACAGTGTGTTTGATCCTAATTTTTTGTGAGGTATACATTGGTGGTTTTGGAGGTAAATTCCTTTCCTCCATTGGTTATCAGTAGTTCTGGCGTTCCAAACTTGCTGATTATCTCCTTGCCAATAATTTTTGTACATCATTGCCAGTGTATGCCTTTACTGCTTGGGCTACTGGCTATCCTGTAGCAAAGTCAATGGTGGTGATGATGTATTTCTTATCATTGTGTTTCCCTGGAATGGGGCCAACAATGTCAAGAGCCCATAATTTGAAAGGTAGTTGTGTGCGGATGGGAAGTACTGACTTTGGAAGGGTTTTGCTTTTGGCAAACTTTTTGTATAGCTTGCACTGGTCTAGAACTTCTTGAACATTGCAATATAAAGTTGGCCAGCAGGCCTTGTGCTTAAGGAACTCATATAGGTTTTGGCTCTTGGTATGTCCAAGGTCTCTGTGATAGTGTAGGATGGTGTCTACTTGATAGTGCATGGGGATGTAGGGAATGGTTGTGCCATCAGACGTTTTTCTGTGTAGGGTCCTGTATACGTCAGCAATAGGTGCTCATTTTTGATAACTGTTTCCTTTGTTATGTTGGTTGTGCCGGGGGGGAAACCTTTGTCTTTTGTTTGTAGTACTAAGAGAGGCCAGTATGGGTTGAGCCCATTTCTCCTCTTGAGGCACGGACATATAGGCGGGAGAGGGTGTCTGCCATGGCAAGCTTGGCCCCAGGTTTGTACTGAATGAGCATGTTGAACCTCTCCAATAGCTCCATCCAGCAGGCTTGGCGGCAAGACAGATTTGCTTGAGTTTTGAAATATAAGAGTGACTTGTGGTTGGTTAATGCTCTGAATTCTTCCTGCCGTTCTAGGTAACAGCGCCATTTGACTAGGCGGTGCACAATGGCCAACAGTTCTTTGTCGTGGATAGGGTATCAACACTTACCATCTGTCAATTTTTGCAATTCATAAGCTACAAGCAGGAAGTAACTGTCATTATTTTTGATTCATAGTACTCCCCCAATGGATGCATCTGAGGTGTCGGTTTCCATTTGGTATCCCCTGTCATGTTTGGGGTATTGCAGGATGGGAGCTGTCATGAGTTTCTCTTTGAGGCATCTAAAACAGAGATCACGTTAGGGGGTCCACACAAACTTGGATTTGGCGCCTGTTATGGCGGATAAGGTGGCAGTCAAAACGTCACAGTCAGGTATGAAGCAGTGTACATAGGCTACCATTCCCAAGAAGGTGTGGATTTCTGACTTATCTTTGGGTGGTGGCATCTTGCAGATGGCTTGTATCTTTTGACTATTGGGTTTGATGCCGTCCTTTGAGACTATATGCCCCAGGAAGGGTAGTTGCTTGCAGAAGAACTGGCACTTGGAGGGCTTGGCTAACAGTTTGTGTCATGCCAAGGTAGAAAAGACTGCCTTGAGGTCTTTGTGGTGCTTTTCAACTGAGGGGCTGTACACAATAATGTTATCCAGGTACACTAGTGCATGCTTGACAATGTGGGGGACAAAGACCTCATTCATAAAGGTAACAAAAGTTGGTGGTGTGTTTGTCATGCCAAAGTTGAGCACCACACATTTGTATGGGCCATATTTAGTGCAGAAGGCTGTTTTGGGGATGTCTTCCCCTTGATGCAAATCTGGTTGTAGCCTGCAGCCAGATTGATCTTGGAGAAGACTGTGGCTCCTCCCAAGGCATTGAATAGGTTGTCAATCAGTGGCAGTGGGTAATGATTCTTAATGGTAACTTTGTTTAGGGTGCAGTAGCCTGCGACCAGGCGTAAGGTACCGTCTTTCTTGGCCACAAAGAATACGGCGGTCCCAAAGGGAGACTGTGAGGGGTGGATAAGTCCTTTCTCCAATGCTTCCTTGAGGTAGGTGTGTAGGGTGTCGTCTTTGTTTGGGGTCAGCCTGTAGATAGGGTGCGCCTTGGGTAGAGCCCCTTTGAGTTGGATGGAGTTCTGAATGCACTTCTCAGGGGGAAGTCCAGGCAGCGCTTCCTTGAAGATTTCTGGATGATGGGCCACAATTTAGCAGTCCTGAGGCGTAGAGGTATCTTGGTGATCTTTGAAGTGTATGATCTTGTACTGGCAGGAGTCCCAGTCAATTACCTTCAGGTTCTCCTTTTTGTCCAGGGTCTCTGTGATGCGTAAAAAGACGTGGTTGCATAGGAGTTGGTCCACAGAGTCAGGGTAGATCTAGTGATTGACACCTTCACGCTTAATGGTCAACACTGAGGTTGCCCAGTCTACGTGAGGATTGTTTTTTTGTAGCCAGTCTAGTCTCAGCACAATGTCAAACTTTGGGAAGTTGATGATGAGACCTTGGATGGTGGAGTGTAACTTCTCAAGCATGACAGAGAAGGGGGCAGTTTTCCTTGTCACAGTGATGTGGTGTTTGTCAGCCAGGACCACATTTTTAATCTGCAAAGGATTAAAGGCCAGCTTGAACTTGTCCACAAAGCTACTGTTGACTAGGGTTCTATCTTCATCCAAATCCAGGAATGCTGATCCTGTGTAACTGAAAAAGCAGAAAAGATAGGACATCAGTTTATTGGGATGTCTGGCAATGTGTACAGTACCGGGTCCTCCAAGGGCACTTGGATCATTGGGCATTGGTCCACGTCCTTGGGTTGGTACTCATCATTGGGCAAGTCAGGATTTGTTTGGGGGAGAGCTTGGCTTACTTAGTGCTCTCCCTGGGCTTTTCCCTTGTCTTTATTGCCTTGCAAGGTGGTGACACAGAAATGGGTACAATTTGACTGGCCATTGTTTCACTTCCATGTCCATTCAAACCCGTGGGTTTGTGGTTGGTGTTATTCCTGTTGCCTCCAGGGGGTGGTTGAGTGGAGCGCCTGCATGGATGGGAATCCTTGGGTCTTTCTCTTTTCCCAGTTTGTGCCTTATGAAGTGTGTTAGAGGTTTGTTCCACTTTCTCTGCTTCACGGTACAGGCTTTGCAGGTTGGTCACCTGGTCCAGGTTCACATGCCTCATCACATGCAACTTGAGAGCGTTGTAGTACATGAGGTGAGTGGCTGGGGTGTCAAAAGCCATGTCAGATGGTGCTATAAAGTTGGAGTTCTTCATAGCGTGGGTGAGCTCCTTCACAGTGCCTGTCTGGGTAAGGTTCTTTACTTGGCGTATTATCATGAGCGCGGTATCCTTAAGCATAAATCTTGCCAGGAAGTATTGCTTAAAGGTATCTCAGTTCTTGTTGGTGTGTTCCTCATGCCACTTGTTGCACCAGGTGCCAGTGTCATGAGTCAGGTGGATGAAAATTTCCGCAATCCAAAATTGCTGTGGGCATTCCATCTGGGCCAGCTTGCTCTGGGCGGACTGGATCCATGCAGCAGTGTTGTTGTAGTTGGCCCAGGTGAAAGGTTACAAGGCAGCGCTTTGTAGTCTTTGTGCTACGTAGGCAGGCATGGTGTTTTTGTTGGTTGGTTGCAGAATGGTGAAAGCCATCTGGAAGAACCCTTGTGCAGACATGGCAATTAAGGCGGGTAGTTGAATCACTCTGTTCTTGTACAGGACAAAGCCATCAGGTATCTTGGTACCAGGAGTGTACGGAGTCAAGTCAGGCAGGAGGCCAGACATAATTCTGTTGAGGATTTGTTGGCCGCGGCGTGTGCGGGCAACAGGCAGAATTTTTCAAGATAAGGTAGGACAGAGAACCTACCTGTGCTACCAATGTTGTAACTGTGCTTTTTTGGCAGAGTTACAAGGGGAAAATATTTAGAAGCTATATTTTAATCTTTATTGTGAGATAGTGATTATATAGTCATGATGAATCAATGGATAACAGGAACATGATTGTTGATCACACAGTTGAATGGAAGAAGGGGGTGGCTTAATCCTGGTAATGAGTCAAGCACCAAAACAAGGTGTTCACTGTAGGGGATCATCATCTGTTCATGTTGTTGGATTTGATAATTCAAGTTGACTTCCTAGTCTGGCTTTGAGTGACCAGATAATTGGATTGCGGATCACAAACCTGCTTGTTTGGAACCTTGCTGGCGGGTCAAGCCTGTGGTTTCAACAGTCCCAACTCTTGGGTACTTGCTTTTGGGAATTAGTAGAATGTGGCTTAGGAAGAGGAGATAGGGATATGTGCAACTTGGTTTGGATAGGGGAATTCTGTTGGTGACTGGCAGTAGATTGTCTGGTTCCATTATCCTGAAACTTTTCTTGATTAGGGCACATAGCTGGGACAGTGCCAATTGATTGATCAGGATTGGATTTATTAAGTGTTGATTGGAGGGTAAATTTAGCAGTTCCAGTTAAATCTTTGGCTTGGTCACATTTTGCAGGAATCAGAATGATGCAGACATGCTGGTTAAATTTTGCTACATATCTGCTCTACACTGGCATTGGGTGCACCCAGCCCAATTATAGCATTAGGACTGAGGGCCCTAATGCTGTTGGGAGCCGCAAGCTCCCCGGCCCAGTTTTTAAACTGGCCCTAGGTCAAATATTACCTTGGGGAAGTTAAAAATGCCTAAATAGGCCAGGGCAGTTTAAACCGCTCCTTGCCTGCCCTGATGGGTTGTTGGGGGGTTTTGTCACAGTAAGTTCCATAATGCTGGGGATTATTTGGCTGAGTAGAAAAGCTCAGAAAACCAAGAAACCTTCAATTAAACTGCCTGATTTAACGGATTTGAATCATATGGTTGATGGAAAATGGGTTACATCTGCTCCAGTTTGATGGTCAAATCTGATCCCCCTGTAAGTTGATGTTAAAAAACTTGACATAATTCAAGGGTTGCCAGATATGAACTTGCTAATCAACATGGTCATCAGAAGTTGGTCACTCAAGGGTTACTTGCAATCTGGACTAGATACTCACTTGACAATGTGGAAGGATTAGGAGCCCAGGATTTAGGTGGTATTGCTTAGTCAATTTTTGATAAAGTAGTTTTAAAAGCTATGGTAACAACTGAAAACACCTCAGATTTAAACAAAAATGGTTTCAGATTTAAACAAAATACAAGTTGCACAAGATTATGGATTCAATTAATTCAAATATTTTTGGTTAATAAACAAACTGTCAAACCAAAAAATTTCACTAGCCCATTATACAAAATTATATCAAACATCAAGCGGCGCTGTTTAACCACAAACAAAACAAAATGAACTGACACAACAAGTGAGATGGATTCCATCCCAGAGTATATTATAATCCAATCAGGATTCATATGAGGCACCAACATTAGGACTAAAATGAAACAAAATTGGAGCAATCTAGAAGTAAGATTCCACAAGCACAAAACAAAACAAACTCACACAAGATGTGTAGTATGAGCAGCCTGAAATAGTAAAACTATTAATTAAACAGCCAATCAACAGCAATCCAATTTAGGAACCTATGCATTTAATTCATTTTAATGGCTCCTGATTTGTATGAAATGTTTTTGATAACTTTTTAAATATGGACACAAGATTACAATAGAAATAAATTATTAAATTTCTACTTTTAGTGATTTTATCCTAGGTTTTTTACAATGGTTTTTAACAGCAATATCTTTGACAGCACCAGCAGCCAAGCCAGATTCAATGGAGGAAAGGCTCAGAACATGGAGGCACTTGTTTATACCCAAGCCTTTGAGGCAGGTAACAATGAAGCAAACCTGTACTTAACCCCTGGCCCATATGGCTTTGACTTGTTCAGTAGTCACTTAGTGTCTAGCTCTGTCCTTGCTCCTGTACTCACCCCCGCACAAGCTGCCTGCCAACCAATCAATCAGATGGTAACATCAATCCAGAACAACTTCCTGCTACCATCCAACCTCCCCCCTCAGCCAATCAGGCTTCAGCTCCCGCAGCCCAGCGCCCCAAGCAACAAATCATCACTGCCCAAATTTTTTGGAAATTGTAGCACTGAATCTAAAGGGTCTGTCCTGGGAACAGATTGCCCCCCAGTTGCAATTTACCCAAGCAACTGTCATGCAGGAATTCAACAACCTGATGATCAGGGGGAATCTGATTGGGACAGCCAAAAAGCTCAAGAAGGCCCCCGAGTCCCAAATCAATGAGGCATACCCAATCATGCTTGACCTCCTCTAGCAGACCCCAAGTCTCCCTTGACCCAGGTCCGCAAACAACTTTCACACCACAACATATGGGTTTCTGAGCGCATGGTGCAGCTCTGGATACACAACAAGGTGGCTTTGATACAGATTCTTACCAATGTTGCCAGCAACCAATGGGATGCCGCTGAGGATTCCCCATATGATCTTAACATTGAATCAACTCTGGTCAAATACTTGACAAGTCTATCAGATGACGTCATGTTTGTCTTGTATTATAAGCTATCAATAGCTTTTGACAATTTTGGTGCACAAGGAAGAGCTGCCACCCAAAAAAAAGGAAGAAGGTCAAGAAGGGGACGTTCATTGGTGCATTTCTGGCTGTTTCAGCCAAGGGTTTTGTCAACTATCAGATAAACCCAGATTTAAACAATGGCTACAAGTACAGCCACATCCTTGGTGGATTACTTGACTCCTGGGATGTCTTAAATTCCAAGTGCTGGGTTCTCTTGAGCCACTTGATGGAGGGTGGCTTCACCGCCCTTGAGGCCATCCAGGGACACAGGCACCAGGCCTCTGTGTATCCAGCTGGTCACGCTGACATCCATCTAGCTGATGCTGTGTTCTTTAATATTGGAGATACACTCTAGGAGTGCTGCCCTCAGGATTTCATCAACCCCTATCTTGGGGTCCTTGACCACAATTCTCTTTTTGGTCACCAAATGGTGGCTGATTTGTTTTCCCAAATTGTCTTCCATGTGAACATGGGCAATCAATCACATAAAGATAAGCGCCTCCCATTACGTGCCACTGACATCTACCAGCCCATCTAGCCAATGACGGACAAGGAATACAACAAGCGTTATATGGCAGCCATCACGCACAATCCTCCTACCCCTATCTCTGACACCATCACCACCCACCTTTCAGACCCACCCACTCAATCCCAGACCCCCAGGCCAGCACTGCCTCTACGTCTTCCTTTCTGTGCTATTCTGCCTACTAGAGATTACTCTTCCCTGCCCCAATAAACCTCCTGTTGCCAAACATTTTCTATTTATATTATTTATTTTTGAATTTCAATTGTTCATGTTCTCTTTGTTTATAGTTGGTTTTATTCTTGATGTTCATTATTTTTCTTTAAAATCATATATTTACTATGCCATGTATCTAGATCCAGAACACAGTTAATTTTAGCACTTTGCATAGCCCCTTATGAAATTATTAACAACAATTTGGTGATCATCTAAATTTGAATTGGAAAATTATAGGTTAATTGTTTTTAGGTAAAGTTGTTACTGATCCTAATTCAAAGCCTTAATGATAAACTTTAAGCCAATCAGGAGCCGAGTGATAAAGTGATTGTTGTTACATAAAGGATCATTCAATACTTTCTAGGTGAATGTGTGCTAATTAATATGATTGGCTGGTTATTTTACCATTGTGCGCCATTGCTGCTGTGGCAAGTTGTTGATGGACTAGTGCCCAATATGCTGATTATTGGGCACTAGTCCACCAACAACTTGCCATAGCGGCAATGGCACATAATTGTAAAAAACCAGCCAATCATATTAATTAGCACACATGCACCCAGAAAGTATTGAATGTCCCTTTATGTAACAACAATCACTTTATCACTCAGCTCTTGATTGGCTTAAATTTTATCATTAAGGCTTTGAATTTGGATCAGTAACAACTTTATGAAACACAGTTAGCCTAAATTTTTTCAATTTGAATCTCTCTGATCACCAAATTGCTGTTAATATTATCACAAGGGGCAGTGCAAAGCGCCAAAATTAATATGGTAATTAAGGAAACAATGCCAACACAAAGCAAACAACACATATTGAGATGAGCATAAAACATATACATAATGGGAAAAAAACAGGAATAAATAAAGAGGCAATAGTATCAGAATAATACAGATTTTCTTTGGGGTGAAAGCTATAAAAACATATGAAAAGGTTAGTAAAACTCAATGAGAGAATTTGAGAAACTTCTAAAAGACCTTGACTCTGCAATTGCAAAGATCAAAGAAATCAACCACAAGGTCAAAGCAAAGATGAAGTCCGCTGTCCTCAAAGGCTAGAAAATTGACAAGGTGTTGGCCAAAGCAATTATGGCCACAATACCTGACATCCCTGAGAAGACCATTGCATGTCTTCTTAACATCCAGAAGACAGTGGTTGAGGGCCTCCAGTTTAAGGTGTACAATATTTCTGTGCCATATGTCTGGGTTGACAACCCTGAAATGTATGCACATCTCAAGAAAGCCAGGAAGAGGACACAGAATTGCCTGCTCAACTTCTTGAACCAAGAATAGCCAATCCTGACAAAGCTGCCACCAACAAGGAAACACAAGAAGGTAACCTAAAAAATAAAATTAGTAAATTTTTAAAATACTTACCTTTTTTGTTAGAAAACATTGACAGTGAACTCTTCTGTGTCCTGGTCCCTTTTATCTCCCCACCTTCTACGCCAATTACACCAACCACATGGCTAGGTAGCTGTTTCTGTCCCCCTGTCTTGCAGGTACTTGAAGACAGGATTCACAGATCCTTTCCAATGTTGCAGGAGGCATTGGCTGAGCTTACACATTCTGAGGGGGCATCTGAGTGGGCAGTTACTGCCTACAAGGATGCCCAACTAGTCTGCCTGGACCCAATGGTTTTCAGTAGAGTTTACTGTGTAAACTACATTGAACTTGTTTGGGACGTCCTGGCAATGCTCTCTTTCAAGAATATACCGGAGATGGGCCAGAAACATCCAGCTGCTTGCTTCTGCTTCCCGGTGAAGCTTGCAATATCTTACCTTCTGAAAAACTTTGGGCGGGGTGGGTAAATTGGCTGTTGCAGATGCAACAGCCGTAAAGAAGACTAAGACCCTCCTGGCAGACTTTGGGCTGGCCTGGAGCTCCAATGAGATGGGGCTCCCTGCAGCCATGGAGCTGATCTTTGCAAAAACCAAGCACGAGAAAAAGATAAGCACAGTATACAACAAACTTTGTGAGTTTACAGAAGCCTTTACTGGACAAATGTTTCATCTTGTTGTTTACCATGGGTATCTCTTCTACTTTGGAATAGGCGCCAGCGTGAGGGACCTAGATGGGGTCCTTCTTGGGTTTGACAAGGCCTGGCTCACCTTGGATGGGAATAAGGTCCCCCCAGATACAACTCAGTGGACAACATTATCCATAACACCCCTGGTCCTGGCTGGCATCTTTGGGTTTGCAGCCCTGTCAGAAAAGCTGCTCCTCCATGAGGTTTCACCATCCTCCCTTTCCCCAGCAGGCAGGAGTATTTTAACCAGGGTGTATCCACTGTATATGGTGTGGCGGTGGAGGTTGTGCGCCACCTCCATTGCCAGGTGGGTACATACCAAAGAACTCACTATAGGTGCACATAAAAAAATGTGATTTCAATAAATTTTATTACAATTTAACATTATTTATATTTTAATAAATTTAATAAATTTTATTTTAGCAAAAAGTTTTGCAAAATATATTGCAGAAACAGTTTTCATAAAAGAATAAAATTATATGTTAATAAAATCAATTCTCATTTTTACATTTTACATTTACTTTTTTTAAAGCTATTTTTATATTTATTTGATAAAAGTGATATAAATATAGATGCGTAATCCAGTATCAAGTGTTTGGAATAACCTCAGATGGCATAATAAAAAATATAATATAAAATAACACAATTACTTACCTCCATTGATGGTCTTGCCAAATGTGATTGTGGGCTTAGAGGCTTCTAAATATAAAATATTAATTTAAAAAAATATTAAATAATAGATTAGAGAATATAAAAAAGTTGGAAAAACTAAACCTTTAATTGATTGGCTGTTTGGCAAGGCACTCAGGGATGAAAAAATCAGTGTGGCCATAGAATTTGGCCATGGTCTCAGCTGGGAGGGTATGGATCCTGGCCTTCAGCAAATCAAACAGGTCCTCAGTCCCAGTTGGGGTTCCTTGCTTGAGCCACCCAAAGACTTCCTTGATGGGATTTAGGAAGGGCAAATAGGCAGGGAGGAAGAGAAGGCGCAAATTTTCTATGGCCAATTGTTGGGGGCCCACTGCAATGTTGGTGTCAATCATTGGGAATTCCTCTAGAATGTCAGCCACCTTGTGGAGACCAAAGTTGTCCAACACAATGACGTTGATGAAGCCCAGACTTGTGCGCCTCAGGTGCTCCTGGACCAATTGGAGAAATGATAGGAAGGTCTGATTACTGTGAAATCCCAATATAATTTGGTACAGCTTTCCCCCTTTGGCAAGAGGAGAGCTACCATTGAATAGGCTGTGGCGCAACGACAGCACGCCAAGCAATCCTATCATTTGAGTCTTTTGGGACATACCCATACTTATTGCGCATTGACAAGGCAAATGCTGATTTATCAACATAGTAGAATTTGACTGTTCCCTTGGCTTTGAGGGCAGTGTACGCCTCTGCATATTTTTCTGGACGTCAATGTTGGATGGGCTATTACAATTGTAGGTAGATACCCCAAGCTTTTTCCAGGTAAAAGCACATTCCCTTGAGCAGATGGTAGTAAAAGGAAATCAAGGCCTCAACCCCAAAAGTAGATTTGACCATGGCCTGTATATTTGCCAGTTCAAGATAACAGTTCCGGGTTATCCACTGGAGGATTGCCCATTTGTGCTTCTTGGTGAGCATGGTTGACACACACAAGAATTTCTCTGCGGCAAAGACTTGGCCAGTATAAATGAACTTGTTGAAAGTCTTGCTGACATACTTGGGATCCACTCCAAAAAGGGCTGTGGCTGTCTTGTAATCACCAGATTCCTTCATTAGCTTAAGAAGGATGATGATTGATATTGGGGATGCGCTTCTGGGCTGGCTTTTTAGCAGTGGGGATTGACTTGTTGGCATTGGGCTAAACACAGGGCATTGGTACCTTGGTGTAGAAGGGTGCAACCTTTTTGAGCACTAACTGTCCCTCATCAGTTCTGAAGCACTCAGGCTCCTTGTCCTCCTCCTGATTGCCATCACTGACGTAGGGCTTGTAGCTAGTATCAGTTACAGGCTTTACCTTCTCCAGCATGGCTGCCAGGACCAACTCTTGTCAGTAAACAACGTCAAACACATACAGGTTAAGTCTACCTCCTTGTTTCTAACTTTCTTGGTGAAGGTAACCTTGGTGGGCTTCTGGGTCAACTTAAGGACCCAAGGGTTGATGCTCCATATCCTAGCAGCTTGTGCTCCTTGAACTGGTTGTGTCAGTGCAGCATCACTATTGGACTCTCCTCTTTTGTCTCCTTCCTGAGTAGGGGGTTTATGTTGCACTAACTCTATTCTTTGACCCGCAGGGGCAACCACAACCGCGGTGCACAGCAGGTGCAATGGTACTCTGTTGTTGTGTTCCTTTCATTTTACAATTTAATAAAATACTAAATAAATTTCAATTAAGTTACTCTGTAATTTTAATTTTTGCTTTTATCTGAATATGGGTATTCAATTAATATTTTTCCCACCTAATATCCCAATTATAGATTTTTTGTTTCTTAATTAGTTGTTTTTGGTTTTACAACGCTCATTTTAGAATACTCAAAAAAATCCACCCATTTTTCCAGATTTTACTGCCAAATTCAAACACCCAACACAACATTTTTAAAATTTGTGTGTCAGATTGTGTGTATTATTTTAGATGCCTTGGTATCTTCTTGATTACAATCCATTTCACACAACATTTGAGTGATTTTGTTTACATAATGAGTTGCTATTGTGTTTTGTTTTTGGATTGAGTTTTGACACACCGCTCTTGGGCATATTTTGTCACCAATTTATATAGTAAACATATGTACACCAAAAGTCAACTCACACCGTTTTGTTTGTGAATCCATGTATTTAGGATTATATTTTGAATGGTTTTGCTTTGCACGTGAGCACTTCTTTGCTGTGTTGACCCATTTTGCCCATAAATGCCAATAAACCCTGTTATTTGAGTGTATATTTTAAGCGGATAGTTGTATTTTGTTTAAATCTGAGATTTTTTGTTGTTGCCATAGCTTCTAAAACTACTGTATATATTGAATAATTTTCACTGTTTCAACTCTTAATAGTTGTATCCTCCCAAAATTTACTCAAAAAAATCACATATTCCCTGGTATAACTTTACTTTTGAAATGCATCCTGTAGTTGGATTATTACGCTACATCTCCTACAATTTAATTCTTAGCTGGATTATTACAGGAATATAGAGGCCTGCCATCTGTACTTTGTCATTGTTGCCGCCAAATGTTAATTCAATGCCTGTCAATCTTAGAGCTGTTCCTACTGTGTCAAAGCTGAAACTCATGTGCTATCTAAATGTCCTGAATTTTATGCTGAAGATACTCTGATTCTCTTTCATGCCATTTATCTTGGGCTTTTCTGGTTGGGGTGAATTATTTTACTTAAACCTAGTATCTCATTTGGAAATTTCACAAAACAGTATCTGAAGCTGCATTGGTGGTTAATCCTTAACTCTATGTGGATTTGGTGGGTGATACACCCACCACATGGAGACAGCTTCTTATTATTCTGCAATTTCTGTTACATGTTTTAATCCACCAGCAGGCTTTTACAGCTGCCTGCACTTTCACTTGACAGCCAGGTTCAAAGGTTTGATCCCTGTACTGGGATTCACACTGCTGGTCTTCACATTTATAATGGATTTCATCACACAGTTTCTTGTGATGCTTTGTTTGTATTAGAGTTGAATGGCCTTTGAAGCTGTAGCAGTATTTTTATGATTTAAAAATTTATTTGAATATTTACTTGATAGCTTCTATTACTCAACTGGTTCATATGCACTTATTAATTATATCTGTTTTAGATCTTATGATATTTGCAATAAACCTTCTTTTAAAATAAAAGCAAATGATACAACAAAAAATATTGCTTCTAACAGTTTTTGCTTAAAACATAAAATGACCAGTAAAAAATTAAAAAACTATAAAGGCAAAATTATAATTTATTAAAAATATAATTCAGTCAAACCAACAAAAATTTACTGAAACTTCAGATACTTCCCCCTGCACTCAAGGCTGTTGCAGCCCAAGTTGATCTTGCTTCTGTGACAGCCTTGGCTGAAGGTGGTTCTGCCCATAAATCCAAGATTCCTGCTGTGGCAACACTAATGATTTTCTTGATAGCCATAATGGAGCCAACTAGTCTGTTTACATTAGCTCATTTAAGACCAGGGATGAGTGTACAATTGCAACACATACCAAAAACAACTTTTTCTATTCTAAAAATTCTAGATTTTACACTTAAGATGCAAAGTCAGTTCAGAAGTCTATGAATCAAGTAATTATTAGTCTGCATTTTGATTTCTTGCTAAATCAAGTGATGGCAAGAGCTTAATCAAAAAACTCTGAGAAAGCACTTGGTCCCATATCCTAGATGGGTACTCATGCTTAGTATAATTACTCCTTGGTTATAACTAACTATGCTACAGTAATTTTAAAAGCTATGTTGACAACAAAAAAACCTCATATTTAAACAAAATGATTTCAGATTTAAACAAAATCCAACCATCAGGTTAAAATATACACTCTGTTAACAGGGTTTATTGGCATTAATGGGCAAAATGGGTCAACACAGCAAAGAAGCGCTCACAAGCAAAGAAAAACCATACAAAATACAATCCAAAATACATGGATCCACAAACAAAATGGTGTGAGTTGACTTTTGGTGTACATATGTTTACTATGTGAATTGGTGGCAATATACATCCAAGCAAGGCGAGTCAAAACACAATCCAAAAACAAAACACAATAGTAACTCACTATGTAAACAAAATCACTCAATCAGTGTGTGCAATGGATTGTAATCAAGAAGATACCAAGGTATCTAAAATAAGACACACAATCTGAAATACAAATTTTAAAAAAGTTGTGTTGGGTGTTTGAATTTGGCAGTAAAATCTGGAAAAATGGGTGGATTTTTTTGAGTATTCTAAAATGGGCGTTGTAAAACCAAAAACAACTAATTAAGAAATATAAAATCTATGATTGGGATATTGGGGGGAAATGTTAATTAAATATCCATATTCAGATAAAAGCAAAAATTAAAATTAGGAAGTAACTTGATTGAAGTTTATTTAGATTTTATTGATTTGTAAAATGAAAGGAACACAACAACAGAGTACCATTGCACCTGCTGTGCACCGCGGTTGTGGTTGCCCCTGCGGGTCAAAGAATAGAGTTAGTGCAACAAAAATCCCTACTCAAGAAGGAGATGAGAGGTGAGAGTTCAACAGTGATGCTCCACTGATACAACCAGTTCAAGGAGCACAAGCTGCTAGGGTGCGGAGCATCAAACCTTGCTGTCATGAATGACATTTCAATACTTGTATTGAAAACCTGGAAGTTGAAACCTGGGTCTCAGGGAAAACTTTATGTTGATCAGAGTGGACAGGGAACCGCCCAACTTCTAGTTGGGTCAAGCCCTGGACCACCAGAGATAGATGACCCCAAACAGGGGGAACAGAAACCTGCCAACCTGCCAAGCGTCAATACTGGAGGTTTAAAATCAACATTGGAAACCCTGTAATCAAACCCTGATCCTCCAAATACTACTAAAGTCACACAAAGTGGACTGGAACCCGCCCAATTGTCAAATTGCAAACCCAAGTTAACAAGTTACTACAAGAACTGCCAGTCTCCCAAGGACAATTCCCCAAATGGTCATCAGATTGATGCCAACCTTGCACCACCAAAGATCTGGACCTATGCAGAGGTTGTAGTTTGCCTTAAGGAGGTTAAAAAACCTACAGTTAACTCTGCCAATGACCACCAGCAACTGCCAGTCTCCTGTCCAGAATGGGTATTACAATTGAACTACTCAGGTGACATAGTGAACAGTGGCAGTGGAACAAAGCATTGCCACTTCTATTCACCAGAGCAGACACAACCTAGATCTGCTGCCCTCAAGACTCTAAGCCAAGATCCATGCCCCACCAGCGCCTTATCTGCAAACCTGAACCCTGCAAAAATCAAAGAAGAAAACCCCCATGGTATAAAACCCCCAGTGGTATGATGATGACCACATTATCATTTTCAATAATAAAGTTTTATGAACCTTTGGTTTGAACAAATCTTAACTTATCTAGTCTTAGTGATCTTCCATCTTAACTCCGGCCAAGTAGACCATCAGGCAACCTCCCCCTCTGAAGACTAACCTTTCAACCCTCCCCCAGCACTATAGCGTCCCCCAGGAGCCCCCTTTGGACCTGTGAATTTTACCAAATACCTGCCCAACCCTGCCTATGCAGAGTACAACTTGGAGACTATCCTCATTGCTGATCTCTTGGAAAGTACTAGAGAAACTGAATACATAGGACATGAAGGAAAGTGGTACAAGAGGCTGCCAGATTGTTCAAAGACAAGTACAATTATCTGCCTGCCTACTTTGTTCCCATGACTCTGCCCTTAACCCTGCAACCTGACTGCCCAATAGAGACCCCCACTGCAGCCGAGACTACATCCACCCAACTGTTTATAGTACTCTACATTACTTTGACGGGAATGGTAGACACTATGGTGCCAAACTCAGGGCCCTGGTATTTGCTTGGGCAATCCATTTCCTATATTATCAAATTAGCACCCATCCTATGGTGGGAATTACCCTCTGGCCCGGCCGTATTCTGACCCAAGCCAACCAATGCCTCTACCTATGCCTGGCTTCCTGACACTTGGGTCCCCAAGCTGACCTGGAAGCCCACCA
Organism: Entomophthora muscae; assembly: GCA_014839935.2. NCBI lineage: Eukaryota > Fungi > Entomophthoromycota > Entomophthoromycetes > Entomophthorales > Entomophthoraceae > Entomophthora > Entomophthora muscae. The sequence goes on along the minus strand of QTSX02000718.1, from coordinate 706,744 downwards.
AGGTTACTTTCACCAAGAAAGTTAGAAACAAGGAGGTAGAACTTACTTTGTATGTGTTTGACATTGTGTAATGGCAAGAGTTGGTCCTGACAGCCATGCTGGAGAAGGTGAAGCCTGTAACTGATACTAGCTACAAGCCCTACGTCAGTGATAGCAATTAGGAAGAGGACAAGGAGCCTGAGTTCTTCAGAACTGATGAGGGACAGTTAGTGCTCAAAAAGGTTGCAGCCTTCTACAACAAGGTACCCATGCCCTGTGTTGTGCCCAATGCCAACAAGCCAATCCCTACTGCTAAAAAGCCAGCCCAGAAGCGCATCCCTGACATCAAACACATCATCCTGCTTAAGCTAATGCAGGAAACTGGTGATTACAAGGCGGCTACAGCCCTTGTTGAAGTAGATCCCAAGTACGTCAGCAAGACTTTTAACAAGTTCATCAACAGTGTTTGAGTCCTTGCCATGGAGAAATCCTTGTGCGTGTCAACCATGCTCACCAAGGAGCATAAATGGGCAATCTGTTAGTGGATAAACCAAGATTGCCATCTTGAACTGGAAAATATACAGGTCATGGTCAAATCTACTTTTGGGTTGAGGCCTCAATTTCCTTTTACTACCATCTGCTCAAGGGAATGTGCTTTTTACCTGGAAAAAGCTTGGGGTATCCACCTACAATTGTAATAGCCCAGCCAACATTGACGTCCAGAAAAATATGCAGAGGCGTACACTGCCCTCAAAGCCAAGGGAACAGTCAAATTCTACTATGTTGATAAATCAGCATTTGCCTTGTCAATGCGCAATAAGTATGGGTATGTCCCAAAAGACTCAAATGATAGGATTGCTTGGCGTGCTGCCATTGCGCCACAGCCTATTCAATGGTAGCTCTCCTCTTGCCAAAGGGGGAAAGCTGTACCAAATGATATTGGGATCTCACAATAATCAGACCTTCCTATCATTTCTCCAATTGGTCCAGGAGCACCTGAGGCGCACAATTCTGGGCTTCACCAACGTCATTGTGTTGGACAACTTTGGTCTCCACAAGGTGGCTGACATTCTAGAGGAATTCTCAATGATTGATACCAACAGCGCAGTGGGCCCCCAGCAATTGGCCACAGCAAATTTACGCCTTCTCTTCCTCCTTGCATATTTGCCCTTCCTAAATCCCATTAAGGAAGTCTTTGGATGGCTCAAGAAAGTTATCAAGCAAGGAACCCCAACTGGGACTGAGGACCTGTTTGATTTGCTGCAGGTCAGGATCCACACCCTACCAGCTAATTGTGGCCAAGTTCTATGACCATACTGATTTGTTCATCCCCAAGTGCCTTACCAAACAGCCAATCAATTAAAGGTTTAGCTTGTCCAACTTTTTTATATTCTCTAATCTACTATTTAAGATTTATTAATTAATATTTTATATTTAGAAGCTTCTAAGCCCACAATCACATTCAGCTAGACCATAAATGAAGGTTAGTAATTTATTTATTTTATATTATATTTTTATTATGCCATCTAAGGTTATCCCAAACACTTGATGCTTGATTACGCAAATATATTTATAGGACTCCTATCAAATAAATATAAAAATGAAATTAAAAATTAAATGTAAAAGTTACAAATTAGAAGTATATTGTATTAACATATATTATGCTTTTATATAGACCTTCTCTGGGATTTATTTTGCAAAACTTGTTTGCTAAAATAAACATTAGAAAAATTAATTATAGTAAAAATAATCAAAAGTATAAAGTTTTTATTGATATAGAGAATAAATTAGGAGCCCCTAAAGTGGGTTCAGCGGTATGTACTCACCCCACAATGGAGGTGGCACACAACCTCCACTGCCACACTGTGAACAGTGGATACACCCTTATTGAAATAATCTTGCCTGCTGGTGAAAGACAGTAGGGTCAGGTGGGAGTGAAGCAGCAGATTTTCAGGAGAGGCTGAAAACCAAAGATGCCAGCTGGGACCAGGGTGTCTTGGATTACATGGTCAACTGAGCTGTACCCAGGGGGACCTTCTTCCCGTCCAGTGAGAGCCAGGCCTTGTCAACCCTGAGAAGAACCCTATCTAGGTCTTCTACACTGGTGCTTATCCCAAATAAGAACAGATACCCAAGGTAAACAACAAGGTGAAGCCTTTGCCCAGAAAAGGCTTCAGTAAACTCACACAGTTTGTTGTATACTGCACTTATTTTTTTTCTTGTGTTTAGTTTTTCCAAAGGTAAGATCCATTGCCAAGGGGAGCCTATCTCATCTTCAATCCAGGCCAGCTCAAAGTCCGCCAGGAGGATCTTAGTTTTCTTGATGGCTGTTGCGTCTGCAACAGCCAATTTCGACACTGTACACCCAAAGCTGTCCAGAAGGTAATATAGGGTGTGCTCTACTGAAGCAGATGCAAGAAGCTGCATGGGTCTGGCGCATCTCTGGTATATTCTTGAATAGGAGCATTGCCAGGACATCCTAAACAAGCTCAATGGAGTTTACACAGTAAACTCTACTGAAAACCATTGGGTCCAGGCAGACTAGTTGGGCATCCTTGTAGGCAGTAACTGCCCACTCAGATGCCCCCTCAGAATGTGTAAGCTCAGCCAATGCCTCCTGCAACATTGGAAAGGATCTGTGAATTCTGTCTTCAATCTCCTGCAAGACAGGGGGACAGAAACAGCTACCTAGCCATGTGGTTGGTGTAATTGGCGTAGAAGGTGGGGAGATAAAAGGGACCAGGACCCAGAAGAGTTCACTGTCAATGTTTTCTAACAAAAAAGGTAAGTATTTTAAAAATTTACTAATTTTATTTTTTAGGTTACCTTCTTGTGTTTCCTTGTTGATGGCAGCTTTGTCAGGCTTGGCTATTCTTGGTTCAAGAAGTTGAGCAGGCAATTCTGTGTCCTCTTCCTGGCTTTCTTGAGATGTGCATACATTTCAGGGTTGTCAACCCAGACAGATGGCACAGAAATATTGTACACCTTAAACTGGAGGCCCTCAACCACTATCTTCTGGATGTTAAGAAGACATGCAATGGTCTTCTCAGGGATGTCAGGTATTGTGGCCATAATTGCCTTGGCCAACACCTTGTCAATTTTCTAGCCTTTGAGAACAGCGGACTTCATCTTTGCTTTGACCTTGTGGTTGATTTCTTTGATCTTTGCAATTGCAGAGTCAAGGTCTTTTAGAAGTTTCTCAAATTCTCTCATTGAGTTTTACTAACCTTTTCATATGTTTTTATAGCTTTCATCCCAATAAAATCTGTATTATTCTGATACTATTGCCTCTTTGTTTATTCCTGTTTTTTCCCATTTGCCACACTATCCCATCTTTTTACCTATTGTGTATATGTTTTACGCTCATCTCAATATGTGTTGTTTTCTTTGTGTTGGCATTGTTTCCTTAATTACATATTAATTTTTGTGCTTTGCACTGCCCCTTGTGATAATATTAACAACAATTTGGTGATCAGATAGATTTAAATTGAAAAATTTTAGGCTAACTGTGTTTAGATAAAGTTGTTACCAATCCAAATTCAAAATCTTAATGACAAACTTTAAGCCAATCAGGAGCTGAGTGATAAAGTGATTGTTGTTACATAAAGGGTCATTCAATACTTTCTGGGTGCATGTGCGCTAATTAATATGATTGGATGGTTGTTTTACCATTGTGCACCATTGCCGCTGTGGCAAGTTGTTTATGGACTAGTGCCCAATAAGCTGCTGATTGGGAACTAGTCCACCAACAACTTGCCACAGCGGTAATGGAGCACAATGGTAAAACAAACAGCCAATCATATTAATTAGCGCATATGTGCCAAAGAATTATTAATGACCCTTTATGTAACAAAAATCACTTTATCACTTAGCTCCTGATTGGCTTAAAGTTTATCATTAATGCTTTGAATTTGGATCAGTAACAACTTTATCTAAACACAGTTAGCCTATAATTTTCTAATTTAAATCTCTCTGATCACCAAATTATTGTTAGTATTATCACAAGGGGCAGCACAAAGTACCAAAAATAACTGTGTTCTGATCTAGATACATGGCATAGTAAATATATGATTTTATAGAAATAATCTGAACATAAAGAATAAACCCAACTATAAACAAAGAGAATATGAAGAATTAAAATTCAAAAAGAATATAATATAAATAGAAAATGTTTGGCAACAGGGGGTTTATTGGTTGTGGGGAAGAGTAATGCCTAGTGTGCATAATAGCAAAGGAAGGAAGACATAGAGGCAGTGCTGGCCTAGGGGTCTGGGATTGAGTGGGTGGGGCTGAAAGGTGGGGGGTGGAGGCGGCAGGGGTAGGGGTAGGGATAGGAGGATTGCACAGGATGGCCACTATTTAACACTTTTTGTATTCCTTGTCTGTCATTGGATGAATGGGCTGGTAGATGGCAGTGGCACGTGGTGTGAGGCGCTTATCCTTAGGTGATTGGTTGTCCATGTTCATATGGAAGACAATTTGGGCAAACAAGTCAGCCACCATTTGGTGACCAAAGAGAGAATTGTGGTCAAGGACCCCAAGATAGGGGTTGTTGAAAGCCTGAGGGCAGCACTCCCAGAGTGTATCTCTAATATAAAAGAACACAACATCAGCCAGATGGATGTCTGCGTGACCGGCAGGGTAGACTGAGGCATGGTGGTTGCGTTGCTGAATGGCCTTGAGGGAAGCAGAGCCACCTTTGCATCTGGTGGCTTGAGAGAACCCAGTGCTTGGAATTTAAGCCATCCCAGGAGTCAAGTAATCCACCAAGGATGTGGCTGTACTTGTAGCCATTGTTTAAATCTGGGTTTATCTGATAGTTGACAAAACCCTTGGCTGAAACAGCCAGAAATGCACCAATGAATGTCCCCTTCTTGACCTTCTTCCTTTTTTTTGGGTGGCAGCTCTTCCTTGTGCACCAAAATTGTCAAAAGCTATTGATAGCTTATAATACAAGACAAACATGACATCATCTGATAGACTTGTCAAGCATTTGACCAGAGTTGATTCAATGTTAAGATCATATGGGGAATCCTCAGCGCCATCCCATTGGTTGCTGGCAACATTGGTAAGAATCTGTATAAAGCCACCTTTCTATGCATCCAGAGCTGCACCAATCTCATGGAGCCCAAATGCCATGGTGTACAAGTTGTTTGCGGACCTGGGTCAAGGTAAGCTAGGGGTCAGCTGCAGGAGGTCAAGCATAATTGAGTACACCTCAGTGATTTGTGACTTGGGGGCCTTCTTGAGTTTTTTGGCTGTCCCAATCAGATTCCTCCTGATCATCAGGTTGTTGAATTCCTGCATGACAGTAGCTTGGGTAAATTGCAACTGGGGGGCAATCTGTTCCCAGGACAGACCCTGCAGGTCAGTGCCACAATTTCTTGGAGAATTTGGGTGGTGATGATTTGTTGCTTGGGGTGCTGGGCCAGGGGAACTGAAGCATGATTAGCTGAGGGGGGCAGGTTGGCTGGTGGCAGGAAGTTGCTCCAAATCAAGGTTACTATCCCGATTGGTTGGCTGAAGTGCAGCTTGTGTGGTGGTGGGTATGGGATTAGGGGAAGAGCTAGACGCAAAGTGACTATTGAACAAGTCAAAGCCATATGGGTTGGGGGTTGGGTACAGGTCAGCTTCCTTGTTACCTGCCTCAAAGGCTTGAGTGTAAACAGGTGCCTCCATGTTCTGAGCCTTGCCTCCATTGAAGCTGGCTTGGCTGCTGTTGGCTTGGCTTCTGGCGCTGTCAAAGATATTGCTAGTAAAAACCATCTTGAAACAAAGCCTAGGATAAAATCACTAAAAGTAGAAATTATAAAATTTAGTTATTTATTTTTATTGTAATCTTAATTCCATATTTGGAAGGTTCTGAAAACCATTTCATATAAACCAGGAGCCATGAAAATGAATAAAATGACTCTGTTCCTAAATTAGATTGCTGTTGATTGGCTGTTAAATCGATAGTTTTTATTTTAGGCTACTAATACCACACATCTTGTGTGACTTCATTCTGTTTTGTGCTTGTGGAATCTTGCTTCTAGATTGCTCCAATTTTGTTTCATTTTAGTCCTTCTGTTGGTGCCTCATAGAATCCTGATTGGATCATAATATACTCTGGGATGGCATCCATCTCACTTGTTGTGTCAGTTCATTTTGTTTGTGGTTTAAACTACACTACTTGATGTTTGATATAATTTTTTTATAATGGGCTAGTGAAATTTTGTTTTCTGTTTGATAGTTCATTCATTAACCAAAAATATGTGAATTAATTGAATCCTTAATCCCACGCAACTTGGATTTTAATTAAATCTGAAATCAATTTGTTTAAATCTGAGGTATTTTTGTTGTCGCCATAGCTTTTAAAACTACTGTATTTTCAAGTATTACATTGGTAACAGAAAATTAAATATCAGTGGTATGTTGACCATCTACAATTTACAGCTTGTGAAATTGATTATCATGTCAAGGCCACCAAAAATCATCTTTCCAAATATCACTATATTTAAATTGACTTGATCAATGATCCTCACTCCAATGTTTGTGTAGGACATTCACATAGGATTAATGGCCTAAGCCTTGTGCTTCACAAGGTCAAGGCTGCTGATATTCTCAACCAATTATTTGCTCCCCATCACAAGTATATGATTAAATCTTTATTATGCTTCTTGCATATTAACATATCCAGTTACAGTAAAAATTTGATTAATACACCTAAAAAATTAAGTTAGATGCTGCCAATTATATATTAAAATTCAATAATCCAGAGCTGATAATCCACACGCTTATCATTTAGGATGGCTATGACTTGGCATACAGTTTTTTCCTCACTGAAGATCTCATCAATAAAACCATTGTTTGTCCTGTAAACTTAGATATTTCAACTGATGTCAGTCTTGTCACTCACATGATTGCCCTTGGTCCTGTTGGGACATTGGGAATTGATGGCTCAACCTATTGATCAAATGGTAACCCATCCTCAATTTCAGAAGGAATTAATTCATCAAGCAATTAAATTTGATTCCCATAAGCCTTGGGATAGATGCAAATCAGATATATCTGCTGCTAATTTTCTTTACATGACCTAATTTTATGGTGTCAAATTCTTTATTAAAGTTAACTATATCAAGCACCAACAGCACTGAGAAAACATCACTCTGTGCCACTTTATGTGTTGCTTCATGATGTCAAGATTTTGGGGTCTTGAGAAAAGATCTTTATTATTCATTGCAGTTGGGATATTGATACTAGATTGTATGAAGACCATTGTTGGCTACCAATCAGGTCTAGGATGTGGCTATGGCATGGCAGTGTCCCAAGTCTGTAGGAGATAATACACTGGTCTTCAAATAGACAGTGGTGTGCTCTATTAAGATTCTTATAACTACTAGGTGTTGGCTAGTAGTGATACAACAATAGAGATCTTCAATCTCTATCTTCAAGGGAAAATGTTCTTCTCAATCTCTAGTAAGGAGAGCACCTTATATAGGGTATATAAGACCTCTTTCCAGATTGTTATATGACGCTTCTAACCCTTACTATCAGTCTATCTGTTCCCCAGACTGCTAGTTTCAGCTCCCAGAGTTAGGCAGCCATGTCAGTCTGGCATGGGACTTTGATTAATTTACCGGACCCCAATATATCAAACAGGGTTCCGACAGCATCCTGTCTACCATTCAATGCATATGCAGGTTTTTTACCCTGTTAATGGGTTTTTGCATTCTGTATTGTCTTTATAAACAACTTTCAATATTGGTTGTGAAGTCTTATTCAAGTCCTGGCACAAATGTCTGGCAGAGGCACGTCCTGCAATCATATTGAGAAATCAATTGGCTTATTGGCAGAGGCCTGTTCTGCAATCAAAATCAGGAATCATAAGGCTTAATGGTTTAGGTTTGAGATGATAGGAAGTCTAGCACTGAATTGTGATCAATCTTTGGGGTAATTATCAGCATACTGATTACCCAAAGCTATTGATTGGATCTGCTGGTACTTCTTTAAGCTTGACGGCTCTGTGGCATAAGGCTGTCTGTAGCCAGTCAGTCAGGGGAATGATGGTCAAGTCTAACATATTATTCTAAAGTCCTGACACATGGGTATACTGGAGAAGCTTCTTATCACTAATAAGATTTCTTCACTGTTCCAGAACTATCAGCAGATTCATGATTACTATTAATTCATTCAGTCATCCTTGAAGGTTTGCCCCAAATCAGTAAATATGTTCTGACAATCAAAGATGGTTGCTTTGTCCTATCTTAATGATTACAAGTTGATCAGGAAGCTATCTTTTCATGGAGCTATATCCTCCTTTTAGCTCAATTAAATTATATGACATCAAGGATTTCTGCCTTGATTTTGTAGCAGACTTTAATTCTCATGAACCCATCAACATGAGATATTACAAGAAGGAGTCTATCAAAGTCCAACATGCATTTCCCTTTGTCTATTATTTATCTCAAGGACATGCTTTTATTCATGAAATTATGAAAGGCTGCAGCAACCACATCAAAGACTTCTACTATCATCTCTGGTTAAACTTAACTAAATTCAATAAATTGTCTATTGAGTCTTATCACACCCTTGTTGCTATAGAAGTTGCCAATCATGCCAAAGTCTAAGCTTAACACATTCAGGATACTACTATTGCTCCCATAGACTTTGACATCATTGTTTCCTGGATAAGTTTCATCAAAGCCATCTTTCCCAAGTTTATTAGTGGTGACCCCTCAAAGTTCATAATTTTTCCAGCAGCTTTACAGTAGTTAAAATTGTTTCTAGTGTATATAACACTAACAGTAAATCTGATGGTGTTGAAATAATGGAAGACAATAGCCAGTTCCTCTATTGTGTTTTATTCACTAGATTTAAGATTTTCTTCTATTATTCCCCTGAGATACCCATATAAAACGCTCTGACAACCTCAAAGAATACTTATGTCCTCCATAATATGCCATGTACACATGTCTATTCAAATAATGATACTTCCAAAACTAATTATGAGCCAAAATATGATATTCTATAGTAAATAAACACCAAAGATCTACCAAGCTCTGGCTAGACCTGATATTAATGTAGCTTTTGAGTATTTTTATACAAAACAGTACATGAAAATATTGCATGCAACATGCATAATTGCCTCCTTAAAGAACCAAAAATCTATGATCCAAAACTACCTGAGTTTATTGTTAAAACTAAAGTTGATATTACTATATAAGTTATTTTTTAATATAGATAATGTATACTCAATCTCATCTACAAGATTCTTGTCAAATTGCACTTTATTATTTGACATAATAAAGAACTCAAACAAAAGTCTTAAATATGTAAGACTTGAGGTTCTTGCTGTAAGCCTATTTGATCTGAGTATGAGTAATAGTTATCTTCCTAGCAAATGGGAGAAGGGCAGTTAAGATTCAATGTAAAAATTATGAGCAAAATGAACATATTTTATTGGAGAAAATGACATTCAATTTTATATTTAAAGGTTTAATCCTAGTAGCCTTAGTGGAGATACTCTAAGGGGAAAGAGGCTGGTAAAGATCTGTAAGATTTGAATATTGTTATCAACCCATATTTGGGTAAAAAGAACTCTACAGATCAAAAGAAAAACCAAAGGATTTAAAGGAGTCAATTTGTGAACTATCATTCACTAGGCCAATCAAAACCCCTAGTAAATTTAAATTCATAACAGATCCTGCCTCAATAATGGACTCAGGGAATCATAGGCATAGAGGAACTTAGCATGAGCTTGAGCAGAGGGACAGCTGGAGGAATTCATCTTTATAGTGTACTCAGGATCTCTATTGAAGATCACAGTAAGAGGGCCAACCCAAAGAGAGTCTAGCTTCTGAGCACAGACACTTATCTATGTTGAAACAGCAGGCTCAACCCGCCAGCAAGGTTATGAGTAAGCAGGTTTGTGATCTGCAATCTAATTATCCAGTCACTTGGAGCCAGACTAGGAAGTCAACCCAAATTTCTAAATCCAGCAACATGAACAAATGATGATCTCTTAAGGTGGATACCTTGTTTTGGCGCTTGACTCATTACTAGGAGAAAGCCACCCCCTTCACCATCCTATTGTGTGATCTACACAATCATGTTCCTGTTATCCATGACTCACACAAACTATATAATAATTACTCTCAATAAAGAATATTATCTATTTTCTAAATATTTTCCTCTTGTAACTCTGCTAAAACAGCACAGTTACAATATTTGTAGCACAGTTAGGCTCTCCATCCTACCTTATCTTGCAAAATTCCACCTGCTGCCTGTACTTGCTGCAGCCAACAAATTCTCAATAGAATCATGTCTGGCCTCCCGGTAGACTGGCACTGTACGCACCTGGTTCCAAGATACCTAGGGCTTTTCCTCTACCAGAACATGATGATTCCACTCCCTGCGTTCAATGCCCTGTCTGCCCAAGGGTTCTTCCAGGCTCCCTCTGCTATGCCCTGAGTAACTGACAAAAACACTATGCCAGTCTACGTAGCCCAGAGACTTTGAAGTGCAGCCCTGGAATCCTTTGCTGGGACCAACAATGATAACCCTGCTGCATGAATCTAATCTGACCAAAGCAAACTGGCCCAAATGAAATGCCTGCAATGATTCTGGATTGCAGATATCTTCATCCTCCTGACGCATGACACTGGCACCTGGTGCAACAAGTGGCACAAAGAGCACACCAAGAAGGACAGGGACACCTTAAAACAAGACTTCTTGGCAAGATTTGTCCTAAAGGACACCACACTTTTGATCATACGCCAAGTAAAGAACCTGACCAAGACAGGCACTGTGAAGGAACTCACCTGCACCTACAAGGAACTCCAAATTTTTGCACCATCTAACATGGCCTTTGACACTCCAGCCACACACCTCATGTACTATGACGCTCTCAAGTTGCATGTGAGGAGGCATGTGAGCCTGGACCAGGTGATTGACCTGCAGAGCCTGTACCGTGAAGTGGAGAAAGTAGAGCAAACCTCCAATGCTCTCCACAAGGTGCAAACTGGAAAGAGGGAAAACCTCAAAGATTTTCACCCAACTGGACGCTCCAATCAACTTCCTCCTGGGAAAAATAGCAACAATTTGAACCACAAACCCGCAGGCTCAAATGGTCATGGAACTGGGAATAACAGCCAGTCAAATTGTACCTGTGACGGTCCATATGTTTGGTGGTTTGCAGGTGGGGCTAATGTTGGCCAAGCAAAAGTTTGGTTGTTTGTTGCAGGTAGAGGCCTAGTAGGGAATGATAGCTACTAGGGACGGTAAGGCCTAGCTAGTAGGTGTAAAGACTACTAGAGGCAGATGTTGCCTCCACCCAGAAGAAGATATTGGCTGCTGTGGGCTAGAGTTCTTCACCTAGCAGGGAACTGTGGCTGCAAAAGGGTGAATAATGAGATAGCTAGCAGGGAACTTTGTCTGTTGGAGGTGGAGAAGGTTTTTGACCCCTGGCGGTTAGCGCGGCTACCAGGGAGGAGAAGAGCTCTGAGGGCTTTACGTACCCCGATACATGTACAGGAGGTCTGTGAGCAAGCATCCTACCTAACAGACTGGTAGGGTGTCCTTGTTTATGCCCCTATTGGAGCTTTTGAGGAGAACCCAGAGTGAGCATTAGAGGGTAATGATTTGCTTGGACGTGTCATCAAGGCAGTTTGCTTGGGGAAGCAAGCTGCAGAACTTGGTGTGATCAGGCCTCTGGGAAGTAGAGCTGATTACTCTGCAACTGAAAGCCCAGACTTAATCACCTGGGTAAATAAAACAATGACATAGGCTTTGAGGATCTATGATTGGATGGCCTAAGTGGAATGCCACTTGCGAGGGCCCAGTCAAACACCAGTTCAATGTAGACTCATGCCTGGGTCTACAGGTTCTGGTAACAGGACTGAGATAAAGAACCAAGGTGGTTCACAGAATCAGCAGGGAAGACTAGTGAGAGGAACTTTTTGATCACAGAGAAGTCTAGTTGAAGACTGTTGGTTCATATTGAAGTTTTGAACCAAAATGGTTCATTGTGCAGGTGAAAAAAATGTAGTTCCTAGTGAGGATAAGCTGAAGGGCTCAAAGATCATGATGCAGGGGTAGCTGGTCATGATAAAGAAGTAGCCAGAAGACTGATAGGCTGTTCAATGACTGGAAAGGAGCTATTATGTGAACTAAGATGTACTGTTTGCTGGTTAAGCTGAAGAGCTGGATGATGTGGTTGAAGAGCTGGCTGAAGAACCCAAAGATGATGGTGAAGAACTAGTGGTCGAGAGAAATGAGCTGAGATTTTGCTGAATTGATTTGCCAAAGTGGGAAAATGTAGAATGTTTTGCCTTGGTTTAGTATTAAAATCAAGAAGGAATGTGGATAGAAGTGTGAGTAAGATATTTATTTATTAAGTTTCTTAGATAGATGACGGTATGTTGCTATGAGAGCTGGATACAGTTGTTTTGATGGGACGTTTTCCTTGGATTTTACAAGATTTGTAAATATATGGGTGAAATGTTGAAGAGGTCCCAGAAAGAACAGTTTAAATAGTATTCTACTATTTAAATGGGTTTAGGTTGAATGCAGGGAAGACTGGTGCCAGAATAATGGACCGGTTAACACTTTGGTGCGCAAAGAGTTGTTGCTTTGAGCGGTTTGAGCTGTGGAAATTATTTTCCTAGTTGGATCCCAGTGAAACTTCAGAAATGGTCTATTTCTGCGCTCTACATTCATTGGTTGAGTTCTGGCAGGTTTCCTGATGAAAATGATTGGTTGGAAGCCAAAAGCTTAAAGTATAAGCTAGGAAATAGTGAATTAATACTTTAAGCTTTTGAGAAAGTAAGTATGTAAGCTTAAGTTATTATAGGAAAAAGTGAGCAGCAATGGTTTAAGCTTCTGAAGAAAGCCATTTTGAAGGCAGAACTGTTGGGAAAAGGACACTATAAGAAGGTGGCTGGCTGGAAAGTTAAGGGTCAATCTGGGTCTTTTTGGAGGTCTTAACCAGGCCTTTTGAGTTTCTGCCAAGAGGTTTTTGGAAGCCTTTTTGATCACCAGCAAGAGCTTGGCTGTACTTATACAAGTGGAAAAAAAGGCCATTGGAGCTATAAAGAGAGATGAAGCCCACAATAACGGAGCAGGAGCCCAAGAATAAGAAGCTGGATCTTAAGCGCGGCGCTGGAGTCCAAGTTTAAGGTGCAGGAGTCCAAGAATAAGGTGAAGGAGTCCAAGACCAAGTACAAGGAGTCCAAGATATTGTTGGAGGACTCCATGTATTGAAAAATCCATATTGTTTCCTTGACCCCCTGGGCCATATACCAGAAGGTTTCTAAGGGGATCTTCCTTCTGAGAGTGAATAAAAGCCCATTTTGACCCCTATGCATATTTCTGAGATACATTTTCTCTTACTAGAGAATGACAATCCCTTCCAGCTGGTCCCTGGCTATGATCCAGGACAAAATTTGGGGACTGGTGGACAGGAACCCCATAGTACCCATTTCTGTATCACTGCCACACAAGACAACCAAGACAAGGGAAAAGCCCAGGGAGAGCACTAAGCAATCCAAGATCTCCATGCATAGTTCCAGACTTGCCCAATAATGAGTACCAACCTGAGGACGTGGACAAGTGTCCAATGATCTAAGTGCCCTCAGTGAACCTTGTACTTTACACCATTGTCAGACACCCCAATAAACTGATGTCTTACCCTTTTTACTTTTGTAGTTACATGGGCTCAGCACTTTTGGGCTCAGACTCAGACCAAACCCTAGTCAAAAGCAGCTTTTGAGATAAGTTCAAGATAGCCAATAATTCTTTGCAGATTAAAAAATGTGGTTTTAGCTGATTAGCATCACATTACTGTGACAAGGGAAACTGCCCCTTTCTCTGTCATGCTTGAGAACCTGCATTCCACCATCCAAGGCCCTGTCATCAATTTTATCAAGTTTGAAATTGTACTGGGCCTGGACTGGTTGCAAAAAAACAATCCCCACATAGACTGGGCAACCTTGGTATTGACTATCAAATGTGAGGGCGTCAATCTCCATATCTACCCTGACTCAGTAGTCCAGCTCCTAAGCAACCACATCTTTGTGAGTATCACAGAGACCCTGGAAAAAAAAGAGAACCTCAAGGCAATTAACTGGGACTCCTGCCAGTACAAGATCATACACTTCAAAGACCACCAGGACACCACTACACCTCAATATTGCAAAATTGTAACCTGCCATCCAGAAATCTTCAAGGAGCCCTTAACAGGGCTGCCTCTAGAAAAACATATACAACACTCCATCTAACTCAAGGGAGCTGTACCTGAGGCACAACCCATCTATTACCTGACTCTTAACAAAGATGACACCCTTTTTGCTTACCTCAAAGAGGCGTTGGAGAAGGGACTTATCTGCCTCTCACAGTCTCCTTTTGGTGCCGCTGTGGTCTTTGTGACCAAGAAGGATGGTACATTGCGCCTAGTCACAGATTATTGAGCCCTAAACAAAGTTACCATTAAGAATTGTTACCCACTGTCACCCATTGATGACCTCTTCAATGCCCTGGGCGGCGCCATAATATCTAAGATTGACCTAACTACAGGCTACAATCAGATCCGTATTAAGAAGGAAGATATCCTAAAACAGCCTTCTGCACTAAATACAGCTCATAAAAATTTGTGGTGCTCAATTTTGGCATGACAAACGCCCCATCAACTTTTGTGACCTTCATGAACAAGATGTTTGCACCACACATAGGCAAGCACGCCTTAGTTTAACTAGACAACATTATTGTCTATAGACCCTCAGTAGAACAGCACCACAAAGTCTTAGAGGGAGTCTTTGCTACCTTAGCGCAACACAAGCTTCTAGCCAAGCCCTTCAAATTCCAGTTCTTCTGTGAGTAGTTTTTCCTAGGTTGCTTAGTCTCAAAAGATGGCATTAAACCCAACAGCCAAAGATACAGGCCATCTTCAAAATGCTGCCGCCCAAAGACAAGTTGGAACTCCACACATTCTTAGGAATGGTTGCCTACATACATTGTTTTATACCTGACTATGGCTTTCTGACTGCACCCCTGTCTGCATAACTGGTGCCAAATCTAAATTTATATGGACCCCCAACAAGACTTCTGTTTTAGACGCCTCAAAGAGAAACTCACAACAGCACCTATCCTACAGTACCCCAAATGCAATGGGGAATACCAAATGGAAACCAACACCTTAGACACATCTATTGGGAGTTACTACAAATCAAAAACAATGCTGGTGACTTCCTGCCTGTAGCCTACAAGGCACACAAACTGACAGACAGCATGTGCCAATACGCTATACACGACAAGGAATTGTTGGTAATTATCACTGCCTAGTCAAATGGCGTTTCTACTTAGAACAACAGGAATAATTCACAGTGTTGACCAACCACAAGTTGCTTATATACTTCAAACCCCAAGCAAATCTGTCCTGCCGTCAGGCCCACTGGATAAAACTCCTGGAGAGATTCAATATGCTCATACAGTACAAGCCTGGTCCAGAGCTTGCCATGGCAGATGCCCTCTTGCGCCTGTACGTTAGAGCCACAAGGGGAGAGAATGGGCTTGACCCAGATTGGCCCCTCTTGGTACTCCAAACAAAGGATGAGGGGTTCCCACCTGGCACCACAGACATAACAAAGAAAACAGTTATTAAGAACAAACACTTATTTGAAGACATGTATAGAACCCTATATCAGAAAATGTCCAACAGAACCAATATCTCTTATGATCCCACACATCAGCAAGTTGACACCATCCTACATTATCATAGAGACCTAGGGCACACAAAAAGCTGCAACCTCCACAAATTCCTTAAACACAAAGCATAGTGGCCAACCCAGTACCAAGATGTTCAGGAAGTCTTGGACCAATGCAAAGTATGTGAGAAATTTGCAAGAAGCAAAACCCCATCTAAGTCAGTACTACCTATCATCACACAACTACCCTTCAAGGTGTGGGCCCTAGACATTGTGGGGCCCATTCCAGGAAAACATAAAAAGAAGAAGTACATCATTACCGCAATAGGCTTTGCCACACAATGGCCAGTGACACAAGCAGTAAAAACACATACAGGCAATGATGTGCGGCAATTCATGGGGAAAAAATCATCAGCAAGTTTGGAAAGCCAGAACTCCTGATAACTGATGGAGGCAAGGAGTTGACCTCTGAAGACACCAACATATACCTCACCAAGAATGGGGTCAATCACATGGTGACAACGCCTTACCATCCTCAGGCCAATGGACGTGTGGAGAGGCTAAATGGTAGCCTCATGCAAGCCTTGGCCAAACTCATTGCAAGGAGACCTGAGAATGGTACAAGCAGCTACCAACTGCATTACGTGTATGCCAGAATTGTTTGAAAAGATAAACTGGGAAAAGCCCCTTTGAGTTAGTATATAGCACACAGCCCAATATCATCCAAGCATTATCAGGACCCAAGATGGAAATACCAAGCAAGATTCCACCTCACTCAGATCCCCAGATCATAGAGGCCTATAGCAATAAAATAGAAAGAGAAAACAAGCATCTAAAAAAGAAATCTGTCCCCATCCAAAACAGACATGAGGTTGGCAATAAAGTTTGGGCCATGAAAATTGACAAAAGTAAATTACAACCAGAGAAAAGAGCCCAGCAATCATCCTAAAGATAAACAAAAACAACACTTACCTTGTGCAAGAGCTGGGGAAACGTAAACAAGACAAGGTCCTCCACCACAATTGCCTGAGAACCTGTAGGGCAAGACAGAATTAATGTGAAACTGTCCTACCTGCCACAGAACAACAGTTAGTCCAGTATGGAGCCCAGGCTCACAACAACCTCCCTGACAACCTGTCCCCAGAGGAGGCTGACATTCAGCTGGGGGGGTGTTGAAACAGCAGGCTTGATCAGCCAGCAAGGTTCTTGTTGCAACTAAACCAATGAGGATTCAGTATTTGGAATTGGGGAAGACAACAGTCCAATAGAAAGGACAGAATAATAAGAATAAGTTATTGTTTGTTGTAGAATATTGTGAGTAATATACTATATGGGAAAAGCTACAAGGGGGTGGCATAGTGGGAAGTTCCATGTAAGGTTTGGAGCCAAGGAATAACTTGTGTGGGAATCAGCAAGTCAAATTGGCAGCGCTCCTAATTAGGATGAAGTACCTGCCATTTGATATTGTCATCAGATTAATCCATAATGTTAGATACGTCAAGGGGCAGATCATCAAGCACCCTCTGTGTATTGTAAGATACGTTAGCAGCCGAGTCTGAAAACTTGGTTGCAACACCCCCCTTGCCCCCTGCTTGTTGTCAGACACTAGGACTGGAGTCTGCTGAAGGTCTGGGAAGGTCTGCATAAACAACCTTTGTGTGGGGATGGCGCGGCAGGGGCGCAAGCAATTGTGGTGAAGCTTCTTGGTATTCCCTTGGGCATCTTTGAGTTGATAGGTATGATTGTTGTAGACAGCGGCTATCTTGAAGGGCCCTAGGTGGTTGGGTTCCAACTTGGCAGAATTGGGATTGAGGGTGTAGACAGGGTCACCTACAGTGTATATAGCTTTGAGGTGCTTTGTCCCTCCTGCAATCCACTTGTGTTCAATTTTCTGGGCCTTGGCACGCCATTAATCCAGGGATGGGGTTGTTACTAGGGGAGGCTTGTCGGGAATCTTGGACCGTAGCTTTCCCTGTTCAACCCCTGTCAGACTGTCAGGTGTTCCAAAGGCCAGGGTACTGGGGCTGAACCCTGTTCCCCTGTTGATTCTTGCTCGCAGGATGAGTAGAGCGGTGGGCAGGTGTTCAGTCCATGTAGTGTTGGGGTGCTCTTGTGAGAGCTTTACAACCAGTTAAACCAGTGAACCATTTAACTGTTTCACATGTCTATTGGCTTAAGGATGATAGGGGGTTGTAACTATACGTTGGAGTGTGTTTTTGGCGCAGTATGCCTTCATTACAAGCCCAACTAGTTCAGGACTGCCATCTGTGATGAGACTTTTGGGTTGCCCAAAGTGGGCCACAATTTCCTTGCCAATAAAACAGGTAATGATAGTGGCAGTGTGGTTGGTTGTTGCCCAGGCCACTGGCCAGCAAGTGAAGTAGTTGATGGCAGTGATAATGTACTTCTTCCCCAGTCTGTCTTTGGGGAGTGACCCCACAATGTCAAGGGCCCACTGCTCAAAGGGTTCCATGGCCTTGATGGGCAGGACAGACTTGGAGGGTGCAGGTTTGAACATGTTCTTTTTGAACAACATGCACATTTTGAGGAGGTCCAAGATGTCTTGACGCATGCGTGGCCACCAAACCTTATGTTTCATGATCTCAAAGAGGTTACGCCCTCTGATGTGACCCAGCGTTTGATGGTAGTGCAATATTGTGTCCCCTTGTTGCGTGGTGGGAATGTAAGGTGTCTTTTCACCTGTCTCTGCCTGACGGCAGACGTTACCAGCATCAGTGGTGAACTGGCTTTTGTTGTCCTTCAGCTTGGAGATAGTTACCAAGTTAAGGCCCTCGTAGCAAGTTGCTGCAGGACAGAGGTAGAGCATGGGCCAATCTGGATCCAAACCATCATCCCCAGTGATGGACGCTACGTAGAGTCACAAAAGAGCGTCAGCTGTGACAAGTTTCTTTCCAGGCTTGTACTCAATGCGCAACTGGTAAGGGGATAGGCGCTCCACCCATCCTGCTTGGCGGCGTGTCAAGTGGGACTGCGTGTTGAAGTACTGAAGTGACTTGTGGTCCATCAGAACGCAGGTGGGAAGGTAGCACCTTCCAGGTAACAGCACCACTTCTTGACGCAGTGTACAATAGCTGCCAATTCTTTATCATAGATGGGGTAGCGTTGTTCTGAGTCAGTAAGTTTCCTGGACTTGTATGCCACGGGGAGAAAGACGCCATTGTCAGTTTTAACCCGTAGCACACCCCCTATGGCTCTGTTGGAGGCATCAGTCTCGAGTTTGTACTGTCAGTTTCAATTGGGGAACTGCAGTACTGGTGCTGTTGTGAGCCTTTTCTTCAACGCCTCAAAGTATTGATCTCTGACAGGGGTCCAATGGAAGCGCTGCTTGGTATTGAGGAGCTCAGTGAGAGGCGCAATTAGTTCCCCACAATTGGGAATGAACTTGCGTAGTAGGCAACCATGCCTAGGAATGTCCGCACCTGGCCCACATCAGTGGGAGGCAGCATGCTGGTGATTGCCTTGATTTTGGCAGGGTTGGGCTTTATCCCTTGGGCAGAGATGGTGTGCCCAAGCAATAATAGCTCTGACTTGAGGAACTTGCATTTGGAGGGTTTAGCTTTTAGCTGGTTTTTCTGAAGGGTGTTGAGGACAGCACAGAGGTGTTGGAGGTGTGTGATTTGATCTTGACTGAAGACAATAATGTCTTCAAGGTACACCACCACACATTTTCCAATCAGTTCCTTGAATGCTTTGTTCATCAACATGGCAAAGGTGGAGGGAGTGTTGGTCATTCCAAAGTTCATGACACGACACTCAAACAACCCGTAGTGTGTGCAGAAGGCAGTTTTTGCCTCATCCCCTGGTGCAATGCGGACCTGGTTGTACCCCGCAGTGAGATTGATCTTGCTAAAGACCTTCACACCTGCGAGTGTATTGAACAGGTTGTCAATCAGCGGCAGGGGGTAATTGTTCTTAACCATCACCTCATTTAGGGTGCGGTAGTCTGTAACCAGGCAAAGGGACCTGTCCTTCTTGGCTACAAAGAAGACCACTGCCCTGTATGGAGAGAGCAAGGGGCAAATGAAGCCCTTATCAAGCGCGTCCACAAGGTGCTGGCAGAGGGTTTCATCTTCCTTTGGTGTGAGATGATATAATGGTTGTGCTTTAGGTAAAAATCCTTGAAGTTGTACAGCGTGCTGGATCTCCCGGGGAGGAGGTAATTGTTCAAGTGTTTCACTGAATACATCCTTGTACTCCTCAAGGAGTGCAGCAAGTGCTGGTGGTGGTGAGGAGGTCAAGGAAGGGATTGCTGGTGGTTCAGCACAGATAACTTTGACTGAACAATGGTTGAAGTCTAGTTTTCCCCCCTTGAAATCATATGAGCCTGTCTCTGTTATTCTGACAAAAACAGTATCATGAAGTAGCTTGCTCATTTCCACAGGGTAAATCTGGAACCCCACCCCATTTCTGTTGAGGGTGATGACGAGGTATCCCAATCAATGTAGGGACGGTTATGCCAAAGCCAGTCAAGACCAGCAATCATGTTGTGGCTGAGCCCTGCTATGATTGGCCCAGAGAGTTTAACTTGGATGTTCCCCATTCTCATAGAGAAGGGTACCATCTTGTGGGTGATGGCCACCCTGCGGGAGTCAGCTACCTGTACGGCCTTGAACCTGCTGGGCACTTGATCTAATTGTTGAGAGTTGGCAAACGCCTGGTCCATCATAGTGTGGTTGTGTCAGGAATATTCCTGACATAAACCAGATTTTGACTAGGGGAAAATGTTGGAATCAGGTGGATAAATGTTCAACAGGAGGGGCAAAATTTGATAGGGAATTCCCCCCACTATCAGGGGAAAACAAAAATCAAAATTTGGGAAAAACAGATTTTTATGGAAGCCGGAATAATTTAACATTTGGGCAGGCGCCCGCCACCCTCTGTCAGCCTCCTGCAAGCCTCCTGCCTGCCCAGCGGGCTCTTGCTGTCCAGCCAGCCTCCTGAAAGCCCCCTGCCAGCCTCCTGCTTGCCCACCCCTCCCCCAGCGGACCCGCCGCCCGCCCCCAGGCCACCCGCCTGTTCCCCAAACCCCAGCCAACTGCCAGCCGCCCACCCGGGTCCCAGGGCCCACTCCCCAGCCAACCAAAGCCCACCATGACACCCAGCCAATCAGAAAAACCCCTTGAAACAGAGGGGAATTCTAAAATAATTCTGGGGCCCCAAAAGAAGGGCCAACTCCTATTTTTAAACCCAACCAATATTCTAAAAATAATGACGACAATCCAACAATAACCCCAGGAGATAAAAATAACTTGACCTACAGCCAATGGAACCAGGGGATGCCAACAATCATCTAGGCCTAGACTCCAACCAAAATAGCATTCCCAAGTCAAAAATAGAAGTGTTTAAAACCAAGAGCTGCCATCACCACCTGACCACCCATCCAGGAGAAATTATTGGCCCCAAGCAGAACTATCCAAAACCTCAACAGATTGCCCAGGAACAAGGGTTTGACCATCCCTTCAAACACCAATTCCCCAGTCCCATGACCAAACTTTTGGGGACTCCAGTCCCCTGTTTTTACTCCCATTTGCAAAACTTTGCAATTGGGGGCTCACTATAAATAAAGGATCCCCTCTCAGTAATGGCTTGTGCTATTATTGAGACTAATACCCTCAATAAAGTGAAATTTCTAACTACAACTACAGTTAAGATTACAGATCAAGCCCCTGCCAACCCTCCAACCCAGTGAAGATAAATCACCTCATCTTCACAGCTGTGCTAACAGCTTGCCTTGGGATTGGAGGCTACCAACAGAGTTCAGAGTTCTTTGGCCCCTCCACAGAAGGACTAGGTTATGACCCATACCATGACCCTAGCCAACTTAACTTGTCAAACACTGGACCCTAGCCACCTCTGGTATCTCCCCATTCAACACTCTCCATAGCCATGTATACATTGGCTTACTACATCCTCACCTACTTTCCCGGGAGCTTTGGGCATTTCAACATACATGATAAAGTATTTTGCTGGCTAATGACAATGTATCCCATAATCACTGCCTTGACGGGTTTCCAGTTCTTCAATTTGCTACAATACATACTCCAAGTGGTGCCCACCATTCTAGGGTATTAAAGGTTGACCCTGGTATCTACCAGTAGTTTGTGGGTGCTCCCACGGAAACAAAAGGGATAGGATAAGTGTGTTACTTTATTTGAGGAGTGGCTCTCTTGCAATACAGGGTTGTCACTGTGGACTTGAAAGACATCCAGGGTTTCAACTTTGTGAATGTTGTAGTCACAGGGATTTTTTGCAAGCAGGGATTGAGAGGATGGGTCAGGTGGGGTTGTAAGTCCTCTTGTTACTATAACCCCCAAGCTTTTCCCTGATCCTCAATCTGTGCTAGCTGAAGCTCCCCCCTTGCGGGGGCGTTTAGTCCCATTATCCTGCTGAATTGGTTGGCGGCAGCCTACTTGACTGTGGCTACTGCCAGGTGTGGTACGTGGTTGGGATGGAGCGTCACTGGTATAGCAGAAGCCCATTGAGGCTTGGGTGTTAGCCTCCACAATGGCTTTATAGCAGTCATCAATAGAGGTACAGCAACCTATGGGGACTCACTTACAGATATGGGGTTTAACCCATTGACAATGAGAGTGAGTAACATTGCATTTCTGTCAGTCACAGCTTCAGGGGTGGCAAGGTACTCAGGAACAGAACCAGTTTGCTTGATTGTTAGAAGAGGAGTTCCCACAACAATGGGGGAGAAGGTTTCACTGTAACGGGACTTGGCGGCGTCTCAGAATGCCGCCAGGTAACGTCAAGTTCCTGGCTGGCCCAGTTGGTGAACCACACAGCAGCAGGCCCCGTGAGGCAACCAGACGCAGTGGTGACCCACATGGGCTCAGGAACCTGGCAGATGCAAAGGCGGGTTTCAGTAGACTGGAGCCAACTGACAATGTTGGCCCCCTCAACACCACCAGCAAAGGATTCTAGCTGAAGGTTGAGCATGTGCTGGGACAGGTCTGACTGGGGCGGGGTGACACTGGCGTCACGCTGCCCAAGGCAGAGCCAATTGTACACGCTGGTGAGGACTAACTGGTATTGATAGATGACATACCCGTCAGGAATGTCCCCCTTGGGGATTGGCAGGAAGGTCTCTTGTTGGGGAGTAGCCATACAGCCCGTACTCCATCCTTTCTTAGGGGGATTTTTGTTTTAGGTAGGTCAATAACCTACCGCTGCTACCACTGTTGCAACTGAACCAATGAGGATTCAGTATTTGGAATTGGGGAAGACAACAGTCCAATAGAAAGGACAGAATAATAAGAATAAGGTATTGTTTATTGTAGAATATTGTGAGTAATATACTATATGGGAAAAGCCACAAGGGGGTGGCATAGTGGGAAGTTCCATGTAAGGTTTGGAGCCAAGGAATAACTCGTGCGGGAATCAGCAAGTCAAATTGGCAGCGCTCCTAATTAGGATGCAGTACCCATCATTCAATATTGTCATCAGATTAATCCATAACGTTAGATACGTCAAGGGGCGGCTCATTGAGCGCCCCCTGTGTATTGTAAGATACATTAGCAGCCAAGTCTGGAAGCTTTGTTGCAATATTCTGAGTAAGCAGGTTTGTGACCTGCAATCTAATTATCCAGTCACTCAAAGCTAGACTAGGAAGTTGACTCAAATTTCCAAATCCAGAAACATGAACAACTGATGATCCCTTACGGTGGATGCCTCATTTTTGGCACTTGACTCATTACCAGGATCAAGCCACACCTTTCACCATCAAACTGGGTGATCAGCACAATCATGTTCCTGTTATCCATGACTCACATTAACTATATAATCATTATCTCTCAATAAAGATTATTATCTAGTTTCTAAATCCCGCCTTGTAACTCTGCTAAAACAGCACAGTTACAACATCTAATGTTGGTAATAGTGGACTGTGTCTCCTATATTGAACTCAGGGACAAGGGCACAGTATGCATTAGCAAGTGAAAGTTCCCTAGACTAGTCATATAAGCAGAGGTATAGACAGTTGCCTGGATATCTATGATCTTATTAACTAACTCCTCAAATTGTTGTTTGGTGACATGGCCCATACTAGTGTCTGACTGGACTCCCACAGGAGAGGCAGGTCAAGCCTGGAAGGTCATGTACACAATAGGGGAAATCCCAATGAGATAACTTACAGCAGTGGCCCAAGGACACCAACTTCTAGTATGAGGCACAACCTGATTGGCTAGCCCTAACACTATAATATAGACTAACCCTAGTTTTCTGAAATATTGGGCAGGAAGAGTATCTGGTAGGGGAGGAGTGGCTGGATTCTCCTTCATAATTATTGGAATATGTCCTCTATAATGGTCAGGAGAAAGATCCAGGTGGCAGAGGTGGTAGAACTCCAAGTCAAGGGTGCAAGGCGGCTTAACTAAATGGACAGGAGCAGGACCAGGTGGTTAGGGAAAGGCACAGGATATTATGTTGTTGATTCACATAGATATATAAACATAAAAATTATATTGGTGCAAAAATAAACAATTCCTACAATAAAATAATAGGTCCTGGGCATAAAATAATTTTACTTTATGATGTCAACAGTGAGGAGGGTTTTTCCTCCTCACTATTTATACTTACTGGTGAATGTGTAGCCTTCTGTGCCACCAGAGATATGGTGGCATCAATTTCAGTAATACTTGCAATTTTTCCAGGAATTTAGTTGCTTGAGCCTGGGGATGGATGAGCATTGGCTGGCATAACAGGAGCCTTGCTTGTACCACAGCAAGCTGAAGTGCCGCAGCTATTAATAGATCCTACAAGCAATTGAGCGCCCAATTGCGCAATCAAACAACTGCCCTCTTGATGTACTGTTCCCTAATAGTAAATAAGCCCAGATTTTTCATTAGTTTTGAAGCCAGGAATTTGAGGCTTGTGGGCCTCTCAAATCCTAGGCCATTTGTAATTTGAAAGGGAGGATTTTTCCTCTGGAAGATAGTTGGTAAAGTTTTTCACACAGTTGGTTATACTATTTACAGAGAGACTAGTTGATTGTCCAGGGCATTCTGGCCCTGACAACCGCCCTAAGGACCAGGTACCCACACAATTTTTTGGAATCAAATTCTCCTTGATTGGATCCAATGATGCTTTCAGCTTTAAAACCCTCCACAAATGCCCCAGAGGTTGCCCTGACAGAGTCCTGTAGCCACAACCCAATGCAAAGAAGAAGTTCTTGACCATTAGCCTGAAGATCCTCACGTTAACCCAAGCAGCCAATGAAACTACCACCAATGAAGATGATATCAAATACCAGTCCATCTTCAAGGATGCTGAACCAGAACATAAGGGTTATAAAAACCTTCTACTTGAACCAGATAATAAAAACATGTCCTGCCCCAAAACCTAGGCAAACCACTCTCTAAATCCCTGCTTCCTGATCCTTGGATTTCCAATCACTAGAATTAAAGCCTGGCAAGGAAGAAACATATGAACCCTCAAGTCTCACACAAGGCTCTATTACCATTATGAAATAAAAATGTGTTGTGAACTATTGGTTCTCCCAATTGTTTCCACATTTTATCTTAGCTTTCTATCATAAGAAACATCTTATTCTGGCCCATTAGCCTCTCTGCCTGCATTTTTCTGTCTGCCAGGTGCTCTTTACAGCCACATGCATTTTACAGAGTACCGTTTGAAGCCCAAATTTAAGGATTACATCACTGAAAAAATACTTTTGGCTGATATCTTGGCCTTCACTAAATATATCACCTGATTTATTCATAAAGGCATTTGGCATATAACAGAAACCTGTCTGTTTAAGAATAATACAACTTTCTTCCTGCCTATCAACTTGATATTAAATCTCCTCTCACACTAAAACCCATGCACACATCTGCCTCTGATCTTCTCCTGGACTATACAAACAATCTATTTGAAATGGTGCACAGTACTCTCTTGAGTGTAATTAATACTATTATTCACATTTCTAGTCCATTATTCTGGATAAGAAAATCTTTGTTCTATGTTTTCAGGTTAGCAGCCATCTTATGATAGGTTTGAGATTGTCAGGGACCCACTTAACAGGGAGCAAGTTCCCTATTTGGTGGGCCAAGGCCCCTAAGTTGATCCCTGTATTATTGAACCAATGGGTACTGTGATCATGGCAAGATGACCTAAGTGACCCAGGTAAGAAAATCTTCCCAGCATAGAGCTGAAGCAACCAAGCATATAATACCCCATCATCTATGTTAACAGGTAGAAGGAGGCATAGGGTCTAACCAACAAAGGTTCTTCATGAGGAGGAGTGGAAGAGCGACCATAATGGAATTTTCACCCCCAGTGAACAGAGGGGTATTTAAACCAACCATGGGACAGGGATTCCTCCTGGGGAGAATTGTTGGAGGAGGA
Source organism: Entomophthora muscae (assembly GCA_014839935.2). Lineage (NCBI taxonomy): Eukaryota > Fungi > Entomophthoromycota > Entomophthoromycetes > Entomophthorales > Entomophthoraceae > Entomophthora > Entomophthora muscae. The sequence goes on along the minus strand of QTSX02000718.1, from coordinate 680,714 downwards.
GTTTTGCCAGTAGTAGTTGGTGTTGGGTTCTCCAAGGATAACACCACAGAAAAGAAGGCAGCTAGAAACCAGAACAGGAATAAAATTCCTTTCATGGCTTCAAAATAAGAGATCAGAAGGTAGGTGTGGAAAATGTAGAATAGATAAAGTCTTTATTGTTGAAACAAGTAAAAATGATAAATATGGCTCACTTAAATAACCTCAAAATAGAGGCTGGAACATTTAAGTGGCTATTGAAAATGAGAGGGATTTGCAGAGGATTATCATGATTATTCCGAGTGAAACTAATACCTGGGTGAGATGTGCCTCAAATTGTGCCATGAGGATATTCATTATGATAGTGGTTAGATCAGAGGAAAAAGACAAAGCCACAATATTAAAGACAATTAAGTAGTGTAAATGCTTAATCTTTGAGAAGATCAAGTGCAGAGCAAGGTCCAGGCAGGTAACCAGTGGATTCAAAAACAAAAAGAAAGAAGGAACCAGCCAATCAGGATCTGAGCAGTAAGTGACGTGTCTAGGAGTTTTACTAATGTTTTTGAAAGCAAAACCAGAGTTGTGGTGCTCAAGGGTTGGAGGAATGGCTTAAGAGTAGCTGAGCAACTGGAAACAAAACAGAACTATTATCTTCTTAATCAACAGAACCTCTATTTTTGGGCTCTGCAAGTAGTCTAAGATTTGTAAGTCAATTTTTGTGTATGTGTATAATTTCTCTTTTATTGGGGACTCCTGGGGGTCTTTTTATACTTGGAGGGAAGGAGGGGAAAGAAAGGGTGAGTCATGCTGACTAGGGTCTAGGCTGTTAGGCAATGAGCTTATTATTGGAGGGCTGAAACATACTGGGGAATATTCAGAAAGAAATGGGTTGGATTAGGCAAGAAATGAACATTTGGGCATGTGATCTGAGGTCAGGTGGTTGCAGCACATAGTAGGGCTGTCTCTGGGGAATTGAGTGTAGAATAAGGTTTCAGGATACTCTCTTTCAGGGTTCCCACTTTGGAAAAAAGAGGGGCAGAAAATTGCTATACTGATTTAAATAGTGGGCACGAGCAATGGGTTGATAATTGATGCATCTGCGGCTAGCCGCAGATGCTCCAATTGGTCACTAACTGCCATATGAAAATTTATTCCAATGAGTCACTCTCTGACGCATCTGCAGCTAGTGGCAGATGCTCCAATTGGTCACTAATTGCCATATGAAAATTTCATTCTGATGAGTCACTCTCTGACGCATCTGCGGCTAGCCACAGGTGCGTCAATTGGTCTATAATCGGAGACAACGCTATGTAATTTGGAGGGTTATCTTCCAATGATAATAGCAAAAAAGGGCAGCAGTTCCCCTTATACTTTTCCAAATAAGGAAGCATTCCAAATAAGGCAATACTGGTTAGTGGCACCCAACACCACATACCCCTAGATCAGGATGGGGCTCCATCCAAAAAAGGAAATTTGAGGCCCTCATAATGGCAAGTGGAGGCACACCTGAAACCAATTTAAAATAGCCAATCAATTGTCAAGTGGCCTAATGATATTCAGTGAATAGACTTAGAGGGGTGAGTCATGATGAATCACCCAATGATCATCAAGCCAAATTAATTGGGAAAAATCAGGTATAAATAGAGGCGTCCTGAATGGTTTTCCTTAGTTAAAAATGTCATTATCTTCTGCTGCCTGCCACGTCTGCAAGTTATCTGCCTCACTACAGGCTGCGTTAACTGCTCTTTGTCAAGTAAAGCTTGAGGCCCTTGAACAGGGGGTGGGCTCCTCAATAGAACGGGAAAAACACATCTTGGAGGACCTCCCAGAGGAGGACTGCAAAATAGTGCAGGCCCCACTAATGTCTGTAGCCTTTGCCATTGCACCCAGTTGGGTGCACACTGCAGAGGGTGCTGCTACTACTAACTGGACAAGGAGGATGACCTGTTCAAAACTACCAAGTCCAACACGCCCAAGCCTTCAGGGCCTGAGGTTCAGGAGGGATTAAGTTCACAGCCTGACCCTAAAGATTGCAGCCCCCCAAGTTGCCCTGCTTCCCTGGCTACTCAATGCCAACAACTTTGCAACCTGGCCCGCGGGGCGGAGGTGACCTCATCAACCAGCGGCAAACAGGCCTTACAGGAGGTGATGGCCCAGGCTGCTTGCAACGCAACTGCCGTTCAAGCAGCTTCTGAGGCTCTTGTTGATGAGCAGCAGCGTGTAGCTCTGGAGGTGGCCAATTGTTTGGGTGTAGATAATCCCATTGAGGACACCCTGGTCCCTCAGGTGACCATCAAAGAGACCTTTGCCAATATGGGGCTGGATAATGTGACTATTACCCACCATGCACCCAATTGCTCCAAGAAAGTACTTGGTCCCTACAGCCAGATGGCTATTAATGCAGTCCGGCTAGACAAACAGTCTGAAAACAACTACTGGGAAGTTAGGACCGCCCTTCAGGTCAAGCCCATGGCGCAGATCCTGGAGCTAGTCCAGAATGAGGATTCAGTGTGGTTCCAGAACACCTTGGTAAACGCCTATGCGTGTGTGCCTCCAGTGGGGCATCTTCCTTCCTTGTCAAATATTATTGACATTGCACAGCTTGAGCTGGGATGTCAGGTGGCCAGGCCTGTTACCGCCTGGGTAGGTCACTTGGTGGAGAACACCATGGCCATTGACACCTGTCATGCCCTTTTGTTCACCTTGACCAAATTTACCCAATTGATTGCAACTTGTCCTTGCAAAATGGCGGACGTCACCTTTTCCCAAAACGCCCTGATCTTGGCAGTGGAGACTTGGGGTGTTGAGAAGGATGTTTGCCCCATCCTTTCATACCACAAGTTTGATGGGGCCTCTCAGAGCTGGCGGTACCGCCTGTTTGCCAACCAGGTTGGGGAGTTGGACCCTAACTTGTATCACCAGCGGGTACAAGCGCTCATTACTCTGGGCCTATCCTTTAACCTGTCGAATTGTGCAAACCTGTTACGCAAGAAGGTGGCCACTGCCATCAATGGCATGCGCACCCAGCTGTCCATGGGTTGCCCGGCAAAGGGATTTGAATCATACAAGTATATGATTCAGGATGCGCTTATCTTGGCAGCCATCTACACCAGCCACCATCCTCCTGAGAAATGCTGCATGTATAATTGGATGCTACAGGCTCCAATCAGCAACCACGTGACAGCCTATGACAACAATCACATGTTCCCTTGCTTTGTGGCCGCCAAGTTCACTAACCACTATATGGGGTTCTTGACTCCTCATCCACTGCAATAATAAACCCTTTTGCTTCTTCCGTATTAGTTTCATATATATATCATTATTGTTATTTTTTTCTGGGATAAATCCCCTTTTTATTTATGAAGGCTATATCAACAATTGGTCTCTTCAGCCTGATCTTATGAAGGGGTAGTAGGATATCTTGCCTCATCCATTTTTCTATATTCCTACGTAATTTTTTCTCTGCTGCCCTATATAAAAGAGATAATAGCAAGGCCGGCAGAGGTTGTGTAAGACTGCATGGCCTTACTGAGGGGTGCCCATGCAGGAAGGAGTTGGCAAGGGGCAAGGGGACTCCTTTTCAACTACAGGGGCTGCTTTCATAAACTTGGCGTGCACTCTCTGATAAGTTTGACCAGAGCCAATATGTCAAACTGTGTATGCATCAAAGCTACTTTTCTCAATTACCACAAATGGGCCTGATAATATTGGAATGAGCTTGTGGGACGTCCAGAAGTACAAGCCCTGAAGACAAGTACGTGTTGGTCAATCTCAAAATATGCTAGCTTGGGACAATGCTTTATGTTGCAGGAAAACACAGCACACCAATTTGTCCCCATAGTGTTATATGCTTCATGATGCAGAGTTATTAATCCTTTGGTGAGGGCTCTCAGGTGGTCATCAGGGGATCTACCTGGATCTAACTTATAAGTTGCCAGGAGACCTGGTAGGGAGGATTGCTGCCCATAAACCATCTGTAAAGGGGAATGACCAGTAGCGGTATGATTAGTTAGTTGGTATGCCACAAGTGCCAAAGGGACTAAAGTATCCCAAGACAAGCCTGAATCTAACATGAGCTTTTTGAGGATAGTCTTAAGGGTGCCGTTGACTCGTTCAACAGAGCCATTTGTCTCTGGGTGATATGGAGTAGATTTTGTGTCTTTAATTCCCATGACCTTGTTTAATTTGGACAGAAGTTCACTAGTGACGTTGGTTCCATTATCTGTCAAAATAGTGTGTAGACAGCCATGATTGGCGATGATATGTGATAGAACAAATTGGGCAGTGTGCTTGGCTGTAGGGGCAGGAATAGCCTTGGATTTGACCCATTTGCTGAAATTGTCAATGGCTACAATAAGATATCTATTCCCACGACTAGTCTTATTTGGGCCTACTGGTCCTACCACATCAATGCTAACCGTGTGAAACGTGTGGATAGGGGGATGCAGTCTATAGCTAGCGGCCTTAGATAGGGGGCAATACTTGGAGCAAGTCATGCAACTTTGACAATATTCTAATATGTCAGTGTGCATACCTTCCTAATAGCAATGTGATGCAAGTGTTGCCATCATGCATTTTTTGCCTGCATGCCCAGTGGCTAGGTTATGAAATTGTTGTTATATGGCTATCTGCCAAGAGGGGAAAATGTATGGTAGTTGATGTCCCTTGACTTCCTTATATAGACAGCTGTCTCTAATTGTGGTGTTATGAGCAAGCTTGGCTAGGGTTTTCTGAGCCTCAGGAGGGATATTGTCCCATTTGGAGGGAAAAGGAATGAGATCAAACAGGGCGTCTCCTTTGGGGGCAAGGGCTGCTACTAGTGGAAGTCTAGATAATCCATCAGCATTGGCATGCTTGGCTCCAGGGCAGTGTACAAGTTTGTAGTTGTAGGCCTGCAATCTTACTGCCCAACAAGCCAATCTCCCTTTGGGGTCCTTTAAGTTAGCTAGCCACTTCAGGGAAGAATGATCAGTCACAACTTTGAAGTGGGACCCATACAGGTAGGGGCGGCACTCTTCAATACCATATAAGACTGCTAGGCACTCTTGTTCAGTTACTGAGTAGTTTTGTTTGTGGACATTCAGAGTTCTAGAGAAATATCCAACAGGCTGATTGTGGCCTTCATCATCAAGTTGTGCGAGGACCACTCCTACTGCTACTAAGATAGCATCTGTGTACAGAATGAACTACTTAGAGAAGTTGGGGTATGCCAGAACTGGGGATTCTGCCAAAGCCTGCTTGAGCGCCTCAAACCCAATTTGGCAATCATGGTCCCATACAAATTCTACATCCTTTTTTAGGAGGCAAAAAAGGGGTTGGGCCAGATTGGCAAATGCTTCTATAAAACGGCAATAGTAACCAACCATGCCAAGGAAGCATTGTAGGTCCTTGACAGTGGTGGGGGAAGCAAGTTTGGAGATAGCTGTTACCTTGGCTGGGTTAGGCGCAATGCCTTTCTTATTGATGACATGGCCTAGGAACTCAAGGTTTTCCTTAAAGAATTGACACTTCTTTGGCTTGAGTTTCATCCCTATCTTGTCTAGCCTGATGAAGACCTGCTCTAGGTCTCTAAGATGATCCTCAAAGCTTTTTGATTACATGTTGATGTCATCCAAGTATACAAGGATACATATGGACTTTAGGTCGCAGAAGATGGTGTCCATAAGCCTTTGAAAGGTGGCCAGGGCGTTGGCTAGCCCTTGCGGCATCCAGGTTGGTTGGTACAGACCATCTGCAGCCATAATGTCACATTTCTCCTGGTCTTCAACTTCCATAGGTATCTGCCAGTAGCCTGCTACAAGATCCATGGCTGAGAAGAGCTGTGTGCCTCCCAGCTTATCTGGGGTGTCATTGATCCAAGGTAAGGGATATTATCTTTCTTGTAGATGGCGTTCAACTTCTTGTAGTCAATTACCACTCAATTGGTTCCATCTTTCTTTTTTACCAGGAGCAAAATACTGGTCCAGGGACTATTGGATGGTACTAAGAGATCTCCTTCCAATAATTTGTCAACTTCCTGTTGGATTATCTAATTAGCCACAGGGGATTGTCAGTACGCGGTCTGGAATAGGGGCTGTGCTTCCCCTGTGTTGACTTTGTGGAAGCAGTTATTGGCACAGCCCAGCTTGGCGTCAGAGTTGGCAAAAAGGTGCTTGTACTTCTTGATGAGTTCTAGAAACTGTTCCTTCTGTTGCAAATCTATGTCCCCAATTTTTTTGTCTTGTAGGATGGGTGCTATTAGGTCATGACCAGGGTCTGGTAATCTTAGCTCATACAGCAATCCAATGGAATAAGCAGAGGAAATAGATTTATTTGAGGCAATTTTTAAGAAGGCTACCCCAGAGTTGCAACTAATTTCTAGAGTAGAGGAGTGAGGGTTGGCCACCAGGATAGTGAGCTCATCAGTGGTCTCTCCTGTGATAATATGGGTTGCAACTGTGGGCAGCCCAGGACGTGAGAAACCAAGTGCCAATTTTTCCCCATGCAACCCTTTAGGTATGCATAGCTTGATACCTGTTCCTATGATGGCTTGGGATTTAGGAGGGATACTTACACTGTCCTTTGATTGAATCAGTATAGGGTCATTGTAGCAAACAGTGTTTGGCAGCTTGCTTATTTGAGTCAAGGTGGTTTCATAGGGGATCCCTATCATCCCAGATGGACAGGTCAGCAGGATGCATCCTCTAGGGTTCATGCCTTTGGGAGGGACTCTAGGCTGGCCATCTGGTGTCAGGAGGGGGAATCCCTGGCCTAGGAGGTGAAACGTACCAGTCTTATGATTTAGTATGGTCCCAAATTGGTCCATAAAGGAGGAGCCAATCAATATGTTGTAGTTCTTGGCTTTCAGGACTATGGCTGGGCAGGTGACCATGGTATCCCCAAACTTCAAAGGGATCAATGAGTATGCGCCTTTGGATCTGGCAGGATTATTGCCTGCTGTACCAAAGGTTCTACTGCACTCAATGTCTGGGGTGAAGCAAAGCCTACAGGTGAATTGGGAGGATAGGATTAAGGTCAGTGCACCGCTATCCAGGACAGCACAAATTGGGATGACAAATACCTCAGTTTGTACCCATGTGCTTGAATCAACCAAGAGGCCGTTTCTGCCTTCTACCCAGCAGACCAGGGAGGTCCTTTTTCTAGCTTGTTGATGGCTTTCTTTAGGGTGGGAAGGATGTGGACAATATCACTTAACGGAGTAGTGATCACGGTTTTCAAAAGGGCTTTGGTTATATTGCTGATGGTAGGGGGAGTTTTCTGGAGGTTCTGAGCCTGAAGGATGTATGGCAAAGCAGGATCAACCTTCAAGGAGTTTATTTTGTGGGGGAGTACTTCCTTGTGGGCTGAGGTTTTTGTGTGTGTGTGATTGGCCACAGCCATTATTAATGAGTTGTGGCTAAGGGGATCAGGTGGGACCTTTTTACTAGGCGGAGACACACTGGTCCTGTGTGCTCTGCTTAGTAGTTTTTTGGCCCTTCCAAGGCACTTTGCTCTTACAATGTGTTGGGCAAGGCGTGCACACTGGGTTTTGAGTCATAGGGCTCTTTTTTTACGTCTAGTTGGCGGTGTGGGAAGTTCCTTGCAAAGTGTCCTTTCCGTCCACACTTAAAGCATTCTTGTTCTTCCATGGGGCGTCTTTCCGCATAGAGGACTCCGTCATTGTCCTCTTCATAATCCTCTACCACATTCATTACTTGGCGGGATGGGTACACAGGGCATGGAGCCTGGCATAAGGTGTGTTGTTAGAGGGAGGCGGCTATGCAAAGCACTACTTGGGTTGAAGTAGGCGTCAACAGCTGTGGATGGAAGACAGACAAGTGTGGGAAGGGGCGGATTGCATATAGAAGAGCTGTTGCTGCTTCTCGGGGGGCCAGGAAGCTGATAGACACTAGGGTTTGAGCCTCAACCCTAAATCTTCTACCAAATTCTGGAAGCAACTTGTCTTTCTTCAGTGAGATTGTCGAAAAATTGGCCTTCTTGTCCTCTAGCTGTTTGGGTGAACCATAGGTATCTTCAAGGATATTTTTAATTTCCTTGTAAGACCCCTCCCCTCCACTAAGAGAGGCAACCACAGTAGAGAAGGCAGTTTTGTCCAGGCTATTTAACAGTTTAGCGCAGGCAACTGGCTCTGGGCTGTCCCTGGTCATAAGCTCAACCCTTTTGAGAAAGACATGAATATTGATGGGTCCTCCTGGTTTGAACTTGGTGTTTAGCTTGAGACTAGGGCCAGAGCTTGCACACAAGTCCCATGAAGACAGGCCTGGGCTGGAAGGGGCTGGTCCTGGAGGTCTGTAGGGTGGTCCTGGAGGGCCAGGCAGCAGCCCTGGTGGTCCTGAGGTTCAACCTGGTGGGGGTCCTGGCGGCCCTGGGGGTCCTCCAGAAAAAGTTCTAGGATAGCCTTGAGGTAGAAGCAACGGCCCAGAGGGGGTGTAAGCTTCATAGGGGTAACTCAATTGAAAGAAAGACCCCTCTTGTGGATATGGTTTTGAGTAAGGGCCTAAGTACCTGGAGAGGGGAAGCCACCAAGGGTATTGCTGGGAATGTGAGTGTCCAGGATTTGGGGGGGGAGGGGGGGTCTCCTAGCGTGCAGCTGCAGGGTCTGCCCTAGGATCATTAGCAGGGGCTGGTGATAGAGTGTCAGGGAGATGTTCCCCGGGAGTTTGATTGGTGGCTGTTGGTACTGAGGTGGGGCCGGGAGTCAGGATGTCCGGGATGGGCAGGAAGGAGGTTAGCATTGGGGCATGGACCCCTTGGGTAGCCCGGGGAAAACTTTGATATGTCTCTCCAACCAGGTGAGTACTGGACAAGGCTGTTGTGATTTCTACCAACTCAAGGGCAGAACACACTACTTCTTCCGAGGCCAAGGCAGAGGTGGATGTTGGGCCTGGTTGATTGCTACCTGATCCTCCTAGGTTCATTGAGTCAAATCTTTTGGTCAGTTTGAAGATCAGCAACTGTAGGCTAGTGTCCTTCTCCTTAAGAGTGGAGAGTTCCTTGTTGTAAGTGGAGGTGTGGTTTTCCTGCTTCTGAGTCAGGATGGTCAGCTCCTATTGGATGCGCTTAAGTTGGGTTGTCAATTGTTGGATGAGGCCAAGGTGCTTGATTTGGTTGGCCTCAGTTTCTGTCTTGAAGGCAACCTGGTCCGCCTATAGCGCTTCTACCCTAGCATAGGTTGTGTTACCATCAGTTCCCACAACGTCCAGGTCTTCCTGGGTTTGCGTGAGATCATTTTGAATTAAGTTGAAGTCATTTTTTAGGACCTCTAGGTCATCCTGAGCCTGGTTGACTCTAGACGCAGCATTCCCAGCCCACCAGTTGCAAGCCTCTCAGATATCTGTTAGCTGGGCCTGAATGTCACTGATGTCTACATCATGTTGGTTGGAGTGGCCTTTAAGGTTAGCCACTTATTCAACCAAGGGTTGAACTACTTGCTGTTAGAAGGCGGAGTGGTCTTTGGTTATCTGCCAAGCAATGATCACAGTGTCTGATTGCATGTCTCCCAGAACCTCATGTTTGTGTCTGATCTGGTGAATACAGTCTTGAAGGGGGTTTACTGATGACTCAGTATAGTCCCTTAGTTGGTTAGAGGCAGTGATGGTTTGTTCACTGCTGATGTGTTGTTGCTTCAGCTGATTCACCAGTGCAGTTACCATAGGGTGGTTAAATTGGATCAGATAGGCCTTGATCCTCTGGGTGTTGTCTATGGCAATGGAGGTGAGAACATCCCTGTTCTTGCTCAGAAACTGGCGGACATGTTCCATATCAGATATGGTGGGGTCATCAGAGGGGCCAGGATGAGCAACTTGGTGTATCAGTAGAGGGGAAGCACTAGGGATGGACTGGTAGGATGGAGGAGTAGTAGGGACAGGAAGAGGCTCTATGCGTGAGACAAATGGGGCACAGGAGCTAGTTTTCTTGAGGGTTTGACGTCTTTGGGGGAGGGGGCGCAGGATTTACAGACAGAGCCCTAGGATGGTGGTGGTCTCCACTTAATGTAGATGACCAAGATGGAGTCCAAGGAAGATTGGCGGGAGGTTCCTCATCCACCTCAAAGAAGTCCTCTACAGGGTCCTCATCTGAGGCAGGGGAGGGGCTTTGTGGGCGGACTGAGGCAGGGCGCCGTCTTGTGGGCTCAACAGCTTGGGGAACAGAGGAAGACAGGCAAGGTCTAGGTTGGGCTTGTTAGGGAAGGTCAGAGACCGGGGCAGCAGGTTCCTCAACCTCTATAGGAAGTTGGGGAGATCCTGTGCTAGGGGCGGCTTGACCCTCAAGGTGGGAGACTTTGGTGGGGGTTGAAACTTGCTCAGCGTTGCAGGGCCGACCCCAGCCTCTGCGTGCCGGAGTTGGGCAGGCAGGGCGCAGTGGGCTAGCGTTGCGCTGAGCGTAGTTGGAGGTGGAACAGAGTGGGCGGTCCATGGTTTTGGGGTCACAGGTTTGGTCCCTGGACAAGAGGTCTCCAGCAGCGGTGCAACAGGCAGTGGCAGATACCCCTGTAATGAGCACCAGAAAATGTGGTGCTCAAGGGTTGGAGGGATGGCTTGAGAGTAGCTGAGCAACTGGAAACACAAAAGGACTATTATCTTCTTACTCAACAGAACCTTTATTTTTGGGCTCTGCAAGTAGTCTAAGATTTTTAAGTCAATTGTTGTGTATGTGTATAATTTCTCTTTTATTGGGGACTCCTGGGGGTCTTTTTATACTTGGAGGGGAGGAGGGGAAAGAAAGGGTAAGTCATGCTAACTAGGGTCTAGGCTGTTAGGCAATGAGCTTATTATTGGAGGGCTGAAACATACTGGGGAATATTCAGAAAGAAATGGGTTGGATTAGGCAAGAAATGAACATTTGGGCATGTGATCTGAGGTCAGGTGATTGCAGCACATAGTAGGGCTGTCTCTGGGGAATTGAGTGTAGAATAAGGTTTCAGGCTACTCTCTTTCAGGGTTCCCACTTTGGCAAAAAGAGGGGCAGAAGATCACTATACTGCTTTACATAGTGGGCACAAGCAATGGGTTAATAATTGATGCATCTGCGGCTAGCCGCAGATGCTCCAATTGGTCACTAACTGCCATATGAAAATTTATTCCAATGAGTCACTCTCTGACGCATCTGCAGCTAGTGGCAGGTGCGTCAATTGGTCTATAATTGGAGACAACGCTATGTAATTTGGAGGGTTATCTTCCAATGATAATAGCAAAAAAGGGCAGCAGTTCCCCTTATACTTTTTCAAATAAGGAAGCATTCCAAATAAGGCAATACTGGTTGGTGGCACCCAGCACCACAAGAGTTGAAAGCAAAAGTCAAATAATAGAATTCAAAATAAATAGGTAAAGTAAGTTGAATAATTGAATCTGTACTAACACTGGGCCCTTTCTTAGGGTTCCAGGTTCAATCCCTGTTGGATTATGGACTAGAATCCAACATGTTAACAAATACTTTGTTGTTTTATTCCTTTGCTTTGATTTAATTCAAAATATTATTCATAAAATTAAGGTAGTCAGGGACAGAATCCCTGACAGAGATTAGCTAACTGGCCATAAAATATCAGTCTAATTACCACTCCCAAACCATTGCTGTTATATAAAGTATAATTTCTAGTTTAATAACTATTAGATGTATTTAATATACACTGTATAGTTAATAGCTATCAATATTAATTGCTGATTGCACACCACATAGCAATTATTTTATTAAAATGATTATCAATTACACATCATATAGTCAATGTTAATTAATATCTATTACTAAATATACAACATATAATTACCAGCTGATCAAGCCAATGTAGTTTTAAGCACCCTATGGATTAGATATTACCTCAACCCCACTATCAGCCAAGAGAGGTGCAGATTATTGATTGTGCCCTAATAGCATAAACATAGCTCAAATAATCTATTTGTATTGTAATTTTATGCTATAAAACAATTTGACTCAATATCAAATTAAATTAGTCATTATTTCAGAGCCTGGGCTGATAATTTTATGATAAGATTTAGCTACTTTCTATTTAAGAAAATAGCCTGAATTCACACTTTCAAAATGGCATACTAATCTTGTTTCTAGCTTCTCTAGACCCTGACTTATGGACAATAATTGATCTAATTGCCAAAACACACTGAATCTAAACCAATAAGGATCATATAACTGGTCAACAAACGCCGCAAATAAATCCAAGCATAAATCCACCATGCCTGAATCAATCAGAACGGCCAAATGCTTGTTGGAAAGCCACTGAAAAGAATAATTCAATCACATTAATTGTAAACCATTAATTGAAGATCCATATAAAGGTGGAATATATTTTAATTGGGTTTGCCCTGGGTTTTGCCAATCCCAACCAAAAAAGGTTTGACAATTAGTCAACTGAGCACCCAGATTAAGCCAATCATAACTCATCAACATCTGAACCAATTTAAATTTCCAAAAACTCAATGAAAAGCTGCTGACAAGTGAAATTCAATAGTACAGGTTCTAGATCATGGATTGAAGGTCCATGCAAAGGCAAACCTTCTCAATTGGAATATGGGTGAGACTGGTCATGAGGTGTTCTATCTTCCAAGGAATTCTTCCACCAAGCAGTACCTACAAGAGTCAAGCAAAGATCCAAAAGAATCCTGAAGAATCCTGAAAATGTTATAAAATAACCCTATCTCCCCTGCTTCATACTGTGATCATTCTTAGTCTTGCCCAATAATAAAGCTCAATTTCAAATCCAATTTTATTTTGTTATCAAGATTGCCATAGAGAAATGGATCCTTGTTAGGACCCCCTGGGCCTTGACATATTATGTGCCATACAATTTCTAACTTGAATTAATATTATTTAGCCTCAGATGTGTCATCCAAATTAGGCACTCTGATTGAAGCCCTAAATAAGTAAGAAACATACAAACTTTCTGCTTTTCATAGAAAGAAAACTAATTTTTGGATATTTGTAAGCATCTCCCAAACCTGATGTACCTTCCCAGCACTATCAAAGATGCATAAGGAAACAGCCAATCATTGATTGTCAGTAGGTCAGCTAAGAAGAGTGCAGGATGTAGCTGGGAGACTATGCATGTTGTGGAGGACCAATAGTGATAAATGATCCAGAACATCCAATAAGATAAGGAAAAATTATTAAGAACTGCTTTACTTGCACAAGTAGACACCAAGACTGTCTAAAAGATCAGGGTATATGATGTTTAAGTATAAAAAGATATGGATGTCTCAAAGCCTATCAGCAAGTGCTTAGTTATCTGAATAGATTGCAGTCGCTGGCTAGACCATAATCCAGTTTTTGATAAAGTATCAATTTAAAAGTTCAGTTCTACTGTATTGTCTGCATTATTCTTTTACATAAAACAGGTAGATTTAGCTACATTGGCAAGTGTGGTGCTCTTACTACAGTAGTGGGTATATAGTCTGTCAGTTGGTCAACAAACTAGAACTAGATAGTGAGATTGGGATGATATAAGGGTTGGTTGGTAGACTTGGTACTGTACTAGTTGGATACCAGACAAGTAGTTGGTAGTACAGAAATAATTGGACCTGAAGAAGGACAAAGGGTTTAGAGTAGTGGCAACAGCAGCTACTCTAAAGCAAATCCTCAAGAAGTGACTTCTAGTTAAGCCAATTGGCAGTGTAGTTGATAGGAGAAGACTAGCCTTTGTGGTTCTTAGATTATACACACAAAGAAATATTCAATAGTGTAGCTAATATAAGGGGGGTGTAATGTATATCTTTATTGAGAAAAGGAGAGCGGTTTATATACTATAACTTACTTGATAACTCAAAGTAAGTTGGTCATTGCATGGGGTTTGAGAAAGGGGGAAATGAATGTTGAACAACTGGGGATCAACACAGCAATCAGGGGAAGATGTGAACAGCCCCAGCGGCACAAGGGGTTTGCAAGAGACTCAATAATGGGGAAGTCAATCATTAACCGCAGTCAGTGAACTAAATTAGTTGGTAGATTTAGCGCCCAATCAGTGGGACTTCTAACCCAGAACCAAGTCAGTGCAGGTGAACAATCCAGAAGCTAGTTGGTTTTGTATGATGATCCAGCAGCTAGTCAAAACCATAAGCATCTGGAACAACTACTGTATTGGAAAGGCAATCAGGATCTAATACAATCAGGAAGTACTCAACAGCAATCAGGTTTAGAGCAACTAACAGGTGATGAGTTTCACCACACATCCCCCCCACATGAATAGACTATAAATGTGGAAATTCATAGAGCCTGATCAGCAAAAATGGAGGACACTAAAAAACTTGTTGCAGACCTAGTAGCCATGCAATCAGCCGTGGCAGAAGAAAACAAGACAATCACCAAGGGTATGGTTGATGTATCCAACATGCTGGATGACTATGCCAATGAGATGGAGGAATTGGAGCATTTATGTCAGCAAATAACCTCCATTGCTAGTGGTAGCCAGCAAGCGTGTTCAATGAGTACTTCCAGTAACTATCAGAAAGCAACTGACGTTGGCAAGCAGCAAAAATCAGTAGAAAAAACCAAAAAGAAGCCTCAAATCTTGTTACGCAAGCCAGTAGCACCCGTCACCAAGAAGAAGAAAGAAAAGGAGAAGCCATCCAATCAGCAAGACTCTACTGAAGAGGCACTCCAGAGTATCTGGAAAGAGGTTTTGGCCTTCAAGAAGCTGGTAGATAGAAGAACATCAAAGAAGCATACTGAGGCGCTAAACCCAAGTACAGTAAAACCAATACGCAAGGTAACAACAAAGGTTAAAGTTTTCTAACCCTTCTTAGGACACCAACATGGGGTATGCCATACCTATGGATTTCACTGATAACGTTATTTGGCTTGGATTGTCCTGGAAGGAACTTTTTTATGTTTTCAAGGTCAAATTTCCTGATGGCAAGACACACATTCCTCTTTTGCGTTGCATGGAGAATACTGCCTTGTTGGCTGAGCAACAGTCATACAAGGTGGAACTAGATTGGTTTCTTCAAGAAGCAACCAATTTGGAGTTTAGTTTGGAGGATCAAGAGAAAATCCTGGCAATTTTTTGTCCCATGGCTCTTAGTTGGGCTTTTCCTGGAAAGTATCATATGGCTCCTCAGGCAATCTCCCTCCAGAACAGGGTAGGAAAGTGTCGTCCTGTGGAATACCAAAAGTTGTTCTTCATTAGCTTGTCCCAGGAAGGTAACTTCTCCTACAGCCAGTCAATGGGCTTTTTGTATCTTTTTACCTTAGAGATACTATTTGAGGTGACTCACAAGAAATACTTGTTGGTCAAGGAAATTCCTGATATAACAAAGATACAACTTAAAGAGTTTTTAAATAGCTGGTTAGCCAATGGGCCTCAATCAGAATTCCTAGCCAGTCTTGGGCTCCTAATATTTAGACTATTTGGTTCCAACTTTGGCATGGCACATCTAGATCAAGCTGAGTTCCCCAATTTTTTAAACTTCTATAAGATTGGCTCTAGTAGTCCCTTGGAGGCTAATGTTGTTGGCAAAGCAGTGTTGGTTATACATCATCTTTGGGAGGTGCTTTATTCTCTTGGTTTTGTTGTTTCTCTCAAATAAGCAATGTAGCAATAAAGCTCTTCTCTCTTTTCAATTTGTTTTATGTTTTTCTTTGGGATTCATAATTATAATAGATTTAAGTGTATGGTATAAAATAGAAAACAAAGATAATATAAACTAGGTAAGGAAAGGGCAAACCCTAAACCTCAGCTACCGGTCCAGTTAGTCTTGAAGAGTTGGCTGGACATCCTTTTAGGAATTTAGCATGGACACAGTTGATAAGTTGTTCAGAAGTTAAATCCTTAAGATTTTAGACAGTGTAGCCTACTTTGGCAATGACTTCACATGGGTCAGTCCATAAGCTACCTAGCTTGTTCTGTGGCTTGTGAAGTTGTTATGGGTACATAAGAACTTGGTCACTGACTTGAAACTTGGGGAGTGCTGGTAGATTCACTTGGTCTTACAAGTAGCTTTTAACTCAATATTCCTTTAGACTGTTGAACGCTTGAGATTGGGTCTTCATTATCTGTTTGGTCAAGAGATTCAGTTGTTGAGAATATGTAGATTCACTACAGTTGGCGTTCAATGGTACCAAGTGCATAGGAAGTCCAGGTTGTTGGCCATATAGCATTTTAAATGGGCTTACACCAGTTCTAGAGTGTACAGTGAATCAGTATGCCATGACAACTGCACCTAGGTATATGTCCCATGAAGAAGGCCAATCATGTGCTAGTTTCTTCAGTATCCTAACTAGAGTTCCATTAACTCTCTCAACAGCTCCATTTGTCTTGGGTTGGTAGGGCACTGAAGAGGTATTCTGGATTCCCATTAGATCATGTAAATGAGGTAATATATCCTTGAAAAAGTTGGTTCCATTTTCAGTTAAGATTGTAGCAGGACAACCATGTTGTGAAATGATCTCTTGAAGTACAAACTTAGCAGTCTGTAAGGAGTTAGCGGAAGCAACAGGATAGACTTTGACCCACTTGGTTAAGTGATCTATGGCAACTATGATGTACTTCAATTTTCCTGGGCCAGCACTGGGGAGTGGTCCAACAACGTCAATTGACACTGTCTGGAAAGTGTATCCAGGTAGAACAAATTGATAAGAGTGTTGGCTGGGTTTCTCTCTAAACCTAGCACACTGGAGGCATTTGTTGACGTATTCTGCAATGTCAGTGGTAATATTTTCCCAATAAACATATTCTGACATTGTTTTTGTCATTTGATGTATCCCTGCATGGCCTAATTGTTGGTGGAAGTCATCAAAGCAAGAGAGTTGGTTGGAGGGATAAATATAGCAAAAGAGTAGTACCCTTATAAATATTAAAGAGTTCACTATCCTTAATAAATGTATTTTGACTTAGTTGTTGGAGCATCCTTTTCACTTTCTCTTCTAGGGAACTCCATTGGTCTGTTTGACTGATTAACTCATAAAGACTATCAAGGTCCTCTCCTAAGGCAGCAACAATCAGTAGTCTGGATAAGGCGTCAGCATTTCCATGTTTGATCCCTGGTTGGTGGACAATGTCAAAGTTGAAGTTTTGTAACTTGGCAGCCTATCTTGCTAGTCTGCCTTCTGGGTCTTTCATTTTTCTTAGCCATACTAGACTCAAATGATTGGTGACTACCGTAAAGTGTGTTCCATGAACTTAAGGTTGACACTTTTTGATAGCATATAGAACAGCTAGGCATTCACTTTCAGTAGTACTATAGTTCTGTTCATGATTATTAAGAGTTCTTGAGAAGTAATTAACTGGATGTTCCTTGCCCTTGTTGTTGGTCTGGGACATTACTGCACCAATTGCAACATTGGAAGCATTAGTGTGCAGAGAAAAAGGCTTGGAATAATCTGGGTACACTAACAAAGAATTAGTTGTCAAAACGTCTTTCAAGGATTGAAATGCTTCTTCACATTCTTTGATCCAATTGAAATCAGTGGAAGTCTTCAACAGATGAAAGAGTGGTTGAGCTATTTTGGCAAAGTTGGAAATGAATTAGCAATAATTACTGCCATGCCTAGAATTACTTGAACTCCTTTCATGTCAGTAGGGGAAGGCATCAGGGCTATGGCCAACATCTTGGCTGGGATTGGTCTGATTCCTTCACTGGAAATGATGTGACCCAAAAATTCCAAATGCTTTTTAAAGAAAGAGCACTTAGAAGGTTTGAGTTTCAATCCTTTCTTCTGAACCCTTATGAAGTCTTCCTTCAGATGGCTAAGATGTTCATCAAATGTCTTAGAGAAAATGTTTATGTTGTCAAAGTAGATGAGAACACAACTTAGTTTAAGGTCGGCAAATGTACTATGCATGAGTTGTTGGAAGGTGGCTGGTGCGTTTGCTAGTCCTTGGGGCATTCTAGTTGGTTGATACAACTCTGCTGCTGTGATTAGGGCACATTTCTCTTGATCTTCTTCAGCCATTGGTACTTGCCAGTAACTAGAGACCAATTCCATTGCTGAGAAGAAACAAGCACCAGCTAGTCAGTCAAGTGCTTTGTCAATACGTGGCAGTGGATATTTGTCTTTATTGGTTATCTGATTTAACTGTTGGTAATCAATGACGGCTCAATTTGTGCCATCTTTCTTCTTAACTAGCAGAAGAGGGGAAGCCCAAGGACTACTTGATGGTTTCAGGAGACCAGCACTTAACAGTTGTTGAACTTATTCACCAATTATTTCATTGTCCTTAGTTGATTGACAATATGACCTTTGGTAGATAGGAGCTGAATCACCAATGTTGATTTTGTTCTCAACTCCTTTTGCACAACCTAAGTCAAAATTGGATGTTGCAAAGATGTCTTTGAACTCATCTAAAAGTTTTTCAAACTTAAACATCTCCCCCTCAGAAAGACCAGACATCTCTTTGCGCGGAATGATGGCCAGTACTGAGTTAGTATGGGTTGGAGATGTTTTTGAAATCCCTAATTCCAATGAGTTTCATACATAGTAGACAGAGCCAATGTCTGTAATTGGTTCAATCCTAAGGTATGCAATTAGATGATGTCTTTGGATGAAGATTTTCTTTGATGAGAGGTTTATTAATAGCACCTTAAACTCTGAATGGTTGGCTTTGTCACAAAATCCTGGGGCTGCAATTGGTTTGACCAGCAAAGGATGAGGAAGGCTAAACACATTAAGAGACATTCCTGGGGGAACGTCAAACAGTATGCCTGTGCTAACAACTATTTGCGTAAAAGGCTCTATCACCATAGAATGATTAGCCTTTAATTTGATGCCTGTTGCTGAGTTAGCATGGGACTGAAGAGTCTTGGTATGTGAGTTGGCAAGATAATAGGGAATTCCCATGACATCATGCGGGTACTTGATTAAAGTATGGTGTTGGTCAGTTTTCCCTTGAGATATCATGTACAATGTTTGATTGTTGTTAAACAATAATGGAATAGAATATCCCATAAGGGTTAATATTCCTGTACTCATTACTACTATAGTGTTGTATTGGTATAGCAGGTCAGTACCTATTAGCATGTCATAACTTGTTGATTAGCACAATAGCACTTGTTGTTAGGACTATCTCACCAAATATCAGAGAGATACTACTGTAGGCACCTGTGACAATGGTTTGTTGATCCCCTGCGGTAGAAAAGCTTTCATTGTAAGCTAATTCTGGTTTAAACCAAAGCTTTGATACTTTTTGGGAGGAAACAATTGTTGTTGGTGCTCCTATGTCAACGACGGCACAAATAGGAGTATCAAAGACTTTAAGTTGAACCCATGTACATGTTTTTGTCAGATTGATAATATTATTAGTGATATTACATATGGGATCAGTTCTTAGGTGCTCTTGTAGAGCATCCAAACAATCCTTAAACATTGACAGGGCTTTCAAGAAGGTCTTCACTGGGATGGGGAAAGATAAGTTGACAAAGAAACTGTCATTGTATGAGGTGATGTCTTTGCAGTCACTATCAGAGTTGGTTGGGAGCGGGTCAGGTACAGGCTGGGACATATAGGGACAGAAAGTCAGATCAGTGATACTGGAGTCAAGGGATTCCATTAAGGCATGTCTCTTCTCCAGTTATTGGGCCTGTACTGATTTCTTGCTGATTTGGTTGGATAACAGCAAAAATATCAGCTAGGTTGTCGGGGGGAGGTTTAGGTTGAGGTGATGGGGACTCCCTGAGTCCATCACCTATTTGTTTTTTGACTCTTTTTCAGAAGAGAAGCCGTCTTCTATGTGGACTTTGTCCTCAGTAGAAACTACGTGAACTCCAGGTTGACCCTGATTTCTGCTTCTAAATATATTCTGTACTTTTTTATACACAGCAAAGTTGGGGCAATCTTTTTGCATGTGTGTCTTCTCCTTGCAAATTCTGCAACCTGTGTAGCCGGGTTGTATATGATATGGAGTCAGCTGGACATTATAATTGCTCTAGTAGAAAGACAAAGGTTGGTAGACAGGAGTTGGAGTTGGTTCTGTAGTGGCGTAGAACCGTTGGTTGGTATGCTTTAGGCAATCCAGCTGGGTTTTAAGCTGTCCTAGAGTAAAGACTTGCTCTACAATTGAAGTGATGTCATGAAAACCATTTATATGACCAGAAAACTCAAGCCAAAGATCCTTGTAGGGCAACAAGGCATGTTAGAGGGCACAGCAACAGTCATTGGGGCTGATGAGCTTCTTCATCTGCAGCCAACTTACCATGGATCAGAATTCACGTAGAAATTCTTCAAAGTTTTTAATTTTTAGAACTAGAAATTTATCTCTGTCAATTTTGTCTCTTGCTTCTGAGTCAAAGACTTTAAGGAGAGCTTTTTCACATCCTTGTATTTATAGTTCCTAGGGAGGTGTTGAGAGATGTCTGATAATACTGCTTTGTCTAGCATGCAAATACAGGCTAGACCCATCTTTCTTGACCCTAGTCCTTCATTAGCCTTCTCAAAAGTGTCCAGCCACATGTGGATGTCAATGTGACTGTTCATGGAGAATTTGGTTTTGAAGAGACTATTTGGTTTAGTTCTTCCTGAACTAGAACCATGGTGCACTCCTTGCTGATACGTAGAAGATGAGATTGTTGACTCATCCTCAGAACCAGAGTTGGAACTAGAACTACTACTATCAGAGTAGTCAGGTTGGTGGCGTCTGCGGCAGGACTGGAGTTGGTGACTCTCAGGACTTCTCTAGTGACAGCGGCAGTGGCGGCTTCTTGGACCTGCACTTCCAATTGGCATAGCATTTGCTCCAGTTGCTATGTCAGGAGGTGTGTACTAGGGAGAGCAAACAGGATTGGTTTGACCGTGATTGAGAATATTGCCAATGATGGTGGGGTTGTGGGTGGTTGGATCCCCAATGGCAAGTTGATCAAAGCGTTCTTCCAGAGTAGTTGTGGCTACTCTTAGTTCTTTGACTACTTGTCCTTGATTGTTGAGTAGGGTATTAGTGTTAGGCAATTGAGCCGTAAAGCCGCCCACTTGTTCTGTTAGCTCTTGATTGGCAGTATGCGCCTGTTGTACTCCTTGATTGCAGGTAGTGAGTTGTTCCACTACCGCAGTAGTAGTGGTGGCTAGATCTTTGGTACATTAATGTTATACTTCTTTGACCTGAGTGCAATTTTCATTGAATTGTCTGGTGACCTCAGCGTACACATAGGTGATCACTGTATTTTGCTGTTGCTGGACAGCACTTTGTGCAGAGGTTGCTTGGGACAGTTGGCTCATTTGTTCCATTAATTTTTGGATATGTCAATGGTGGTTAGTGAGGGCCGTTCCTTGGGCTTTGAGGTCAACCGTGGATGGCTCCAAGTTGGCAGCCAAAGCAATAGTGAAGTTGCAGAGAGGAGTAAACTGGGTATTCATGAAGGTATTTGACTCCTGGGTTATTCCTTCTAAGTGGAAAGCAGTTGCTCTGGCACAAGCGTCAGACTCTTCAAGTTGCTGATTGGTGATATTGTTTCATTCACCCTGTTGCTCAAAGCTAGCAGCCAGCTGTTAGAGGTCTTCATGCCAGTTGTTTAGTTCTCAAAGGCTGGCATTGACCTGATTTATCCTATTCACCGCGTTCATGAGTTTAGGATGACCAACCCTAGTTATGTATGTGGTTAGTCTATCCAAACTGTCAACTGTTGATTGAGGGAGGGCTCCATTATTGTGTTCAATTGTTTGCTCAATCTCTCGCAGATCTTGCTCAGTATTAGTGGTCTCTACAGAGGTATCCAGAGGGAGTTTGGGATTGGTATTAGCCTGTCCAATAGAAGGAGCAATTGGAAACAATTGAAGGCTAGGGCTTGTGGAGACAGGGTATATAAGTGCAGAAGGCCAACAATCAAGAGTTTGACCAACTCCAGAAGCAGAGAAGTTAAAGGCCTTGAAAGTTGGGACCAACTGTCTCACTGGTTGGCTAGGGGGTTCCCAGGGTCCCAGAGGAGGGATCAGGGCTGGTTGTACTGTGGAAATCTCCATGAATCAAAGTTTCTCTACTGGACTAGGGCAATTGTTAGAGTTACTCAGTACCCTGTTTGGGGCTGTGGCCTGTTGGTTAGTCTGATTCCCCGTAGTGCAATTCCCCAGGGGGGACTAAGTTGGTCTGGCGGGGTTGTTGGTGGTAGTAGTTGAGGTTTGGGAGGTAGTTCTTCCATTTGACAACTGGCTCACCCTTTAGGGATGGATGCTGCTGACTGATCCTGGGTTAATGGCGTTTGCTTGGGATGGTACTGATGTGATGGTGGCTGGAGAGCCTGTTCTATTCTGACAACCAATGTGTTGGATATTGTCATTTAAGGGTAGGAGAGGCACTCCAGAAGATCTTATGTTAACCATGTTGTGTAGGTTCTTTCCTTCTCAGAGGCTTTGTAGGCGTTGATAAGAGGTTGTAAAGGAATTGGCTAAAAGCACCTGTAGTGAGCACCAAGATGTGGTGCTCTTACTACAGTAGTAGGTTTATAGTCTGTCAGTTGATCAACAAACTAGAACTAGATAGTGAGATTGGGATGATCTAAGGGTTGATTGGTAGACTTGGTACTGTACTAGTTGGATACCAGACAAGTAGTTGGTAGTACAGAAATGGTTGGACCTGAAGAAGGACAAAGGGTTTAGAGTAGTGGCAACAGCAGCTACTCTAAAGCAAATCCTCAAGAAGTGACTTCTAGTTAAGCTAATTGGCAGTGTAGTTGATAGGAGGAGACTAGCCTTTGTGGTTCTTAGATTATACACTCAAAGAAATATTCAATAGTGTAGCTAATATAAGGGGGATGTAATTTATATCTTTATTGAGAAAAGGAGAGCGGTTTATATACTATAACTTACTTGATAACTCAAAGTAAGTTGGTCATTGCATGGGGTTTGAGAAAGGGGGAAATGAATGTTGAACAACCTGGGATCAACACAGCAATCAGGGGAAGATGTGAACAGCCCCTGCGGCACAAGGGGTTTGCAAGAGACTCAAAAATTGGGAAGTCAATCATTAACCACAGTCAGTGAACTAAATTAGTTGGTAGATTTAGCGCCCAATCAGTGGGACTTCTAATCTGGAACCAAGTCAGTGCAGGTGAACAATTCAGAAGCTAGTTAGTCTTGTATGATGATCCAGCAGCTAGTCAAAACCATAAGCATCCAGAACAACTACTGTATTAGAAAGGCAATCAGGATCTAATACAATCAGGAAGTACTCAACAACAATCAGGATTAGAGCAACCAACTGGTGATGAGTTTCACCACAGCAAGACAAACTAAAGTTCTAGAAATGTGTAGCTTTAAACTATCACAAAATTTCAAAGATTGCTTCATGTTAGGCCTTAACTGCCAAGCATGCAGCCTGCCCTATCCCTGATTCTGATGGGTCAGCCACCCAAAAATGGTTTCCTGAAACTCTCAAAAACTATTTAAATATTCTTTATATCTTATATGTGTCAGGTGAAGCCCTCACTTCACGTGCTTGATTGGCTAGCAGGGCAACAGAGCAGCAGGTTAAGGGTCAGATATCATAATTTCAGGCTTATGCAAGTCCCATGAGACAGGAACCCCAGCAAGGGTAGAGACTAACCATGTTGTCCTGGGACTGACTAGCAATTAAGTAAAGGCTTAAAATAGATATCTTGACAAAACTTATTTATTAAGAATGAGATGAGAGGTTTATATAATCACTTATCTTATATTCAGAATGAACAGAGAGCAGCATGAACAATCATGTGAACATCCAAGAAAGATTCTATTGAACCTAGTATATCATGTGAAAATCTACAGAAATAAGGTGATACCTGATAAGTGTCAGAATAAGGTTTGTGTCTCTATTTCAATATGTGAACTCAAAAAGGAAGGCACTGGTTCAGATCTTGATAAGAGGAACAATGAGTTATTATCAGTAATGAAATAACAAACACTGTTCTATCTCTGGAACTATTAAAGATTAGATCAAAGTAGAATAATCATTTATAAAGTAGTTTTACATAAAAAGTGCAATTATGCAACAATATTAATATGCTAATTTTTTGGTTAAGCCTAAATTAAGAGAATTAATGATATTGTATATATGAATCAGATTAGTACTACATATATCATAGTGAGATATCTTAATATCAAAAATTTTGACACCAGACTAGGGTAAAATACCATTAATAACTTCATAAGATAGGAGATTGCATAGCCTAGTGGGGTTTATTTACCCAGATGTGGGGTTATGAAGTTGACAAGACCAGTCAATATTAATTAAAACACGCTTAGATATTCCGGGAACAACATTGGGAGTAAACTGTTGTGTGCAGATGTTCTTTCTACCTGTGAACTTAAAGAAGAAGCAGTGGCAATCTGGACATGAACCAATCTGTGTTGGGATTGCTGTCTTTGTATGACAGATGGAGAAAAAAACTGTCGGCTAATATTTATAAACCAGTTGTGAATTCTTTCATATCTATTAATTAAAACATCAGAAAGGAAAGGTTCAGTATGCAAGAAATGACTTATATTAGCTTTGGTAGTGAAAGTATCAGCAACTGTCATTTAAGCAGGCTTTTTAAGATCTTGGATTAAAAATAGTGTTCTAAGATAAAATATGACTACTAGAAAATATGAGATGAGCTGACTAAATCAAAGGTTCATAGCAATTTTTATTAGCAAATGAAAACAACTGTTAGCCAGGGAAATAGTGCTTTTATGCTGAAAGAGTAGTTATCAAGCCTTCATGAGTTGATCTTAGATGTGCTTGTCTTGGGCTTCTCAATCTGGGAAGTATATTGAGACTTATTTTGAAGTTTTTTGTTCAAACTTCATATAAGAGTTTAGTTGCAATTTTTTACCTGGATTTTTGGGCTGAAATGGGCAAAAACTGGTTTATTTCTCTATTTTTAGAGGGCAGTGGGTGTTTTTATACTGAAATAATTTTTTAGGCCAGAGAGGGAGTTAACCAAATTAGATACATTTGGCTTTTTTTCAGCTGCTGGAAAGTCAGCTGAGGCAGGCTTATTGGGCAAAACCCAATTTATTTTTTGAGGTCTTTTGTTGTATGCAGCAGGAATTTTAAGCCCAATTTTGATCTGTTGGCCTGGATTTACCCCTTTTGCAGCCACTGGCTGGGCAATCCCTTTGGCAGGGTGGGCTCTGGCAATATGCATATCATTTTAATTTTGTTTAAAATTTCAGATAATATACCAAAAAGACCTGCACTAATACTTTTGCTATGAAACTTTACAATTCTATTAATTTATTGTTATTCTTATAATTATACAGTAGTTTTTAAACCTGTTAATATAAACATAAAATCTTAGTCTAAAAACGTATACAACTAAGTCTAAAATCAAAATCAAAATCAAAAATTAAGGAATTTATATAAATTACAATATATTTGGATCCACTTTAATTTTATTTTTAGACTGAAATTTTTTGTTTATCTCAGCAGGTTTGAAAACTACTGTGGATACCTGTTTTAAAAAAAATATGAAAATTTATACAATCAAAAATGATTATCATTATTAGTCCAAACTTTATATTTTTAACGTTTTAAACCTATTTTTAAGCAGATTTATCAAAAAATGAACTAAAAATAAAGATTTGTAAGATAATGTTTCAGATAAAAAGCAACTGTACTTATATTACATATCTTTTTTTCTTTAAAAATTACAAGTATCAATAAAAAATAGGCATTTTTTCATAAAAACAGATATTTATCTCTAGGAGACCCCCACCTGTTTTGAAGTTTTCTTTATAGCCTATTACTTTAACACATGAATTATCATCAAGAATATTTATATCTCTAATAAAAGATTTATTTTTAATGCTTATAAAGCTTTTCATATAGGTCAATTGATTTCAAATTTCCTTGATAAATTCTGACAATAGTAACTTCTTTATACTTAAATCATTTTCTTCATTTCTAATGATTTTTTAAGTTGCAAATGTTATACATATTGGTTTTTTGCTTTTAATTATATTTTTAGGAATAATTTTATAGTAAGTGGAAATTGAAGTGGAAATATTGTTTTTATTTTCATATCTTCATATTTTTTTGTTTTTAATGAGTATTTTATTTTAGTTAAGTACTCACTCAATTCTTTTTGTAAATCTTCATAAATTAATTCAGGTAACTTTTTTTTGTAAATTGGCTTGTTGAAAATGATTTCAATACATTTCAAAATATTTTGCATACTTTTTCTTTACTGAATTATTTTTTCTTTTATTTTTAAAATATGAATTTCATTTTTTTGTCATTTTAAACCCACAATCCCAAGACTATTTCAAAGTGTAGCTTGATGTAACCAATGCTCTTAGAAAAGGAAGGTGCTTGGCAGGAGATTCTGACATCAATTCCTTTAGGTTGTTAAGGAAATCATCTGTCTTGGAATTTTGTATGACAGGTAAGAGGGTACTTTTTTCCAAATTCTGTTTTAATAAGAAATGCTCAACAAAGCTGTTAAGATCATTTCCAGCAGTAAAAAGGAATGCTTGCTTAAGCATAGAGATTGTTTCTCTCTTAGTAAAAGCCCCCAGTGAAAAAAGAGTGTCATCTGAGGTGCAAACTTGATAGGTTCCTTAATGATAGTGATTGGGTTTCTTGTCTTGGTTTATGTAAGGGCAAAGAGCCTCTTCATTGAAGGAGCACAGTTCTTTATCTGAAAAAGAGACAATAAATTAAAAAGAAAACTAAGAATCAAATTATTTAATTTTCTAGTGGTGAATAGAGGGGGAAATCCCATCTATTTAACCACTGAATTGGGTGAAGAGGGGTTTGGATTTGGATTTGGAATTGAAGTTTGAAATTTGGATTTGGATTTGAGAAAGGTAATCCAATTCAAACTCTTCCAGATTGATTTTGAGTAAAATTAGGCCAAATCAGAAAAGATGGCAGTAACTTTACAATTTAGGCAGTTCTTGCTTGAAAATAGATATGCAGCTATCAGAGAGGAGTAAAAATATTAATTGAAAAAGAACTTTTGAAAAGTTGAACTGACTATATACCATGTTAGCTGCTTTTTTGTACTAAATGCATAAATACCCAACTGACCCCCAACTAAAAACATTGATTTATCAATATTATCCCTGAACTGTGATATCATTGTTTATTTATCCCCTTTTATATTTTAATTAACTTTTGATATCTTGGTGTATAGTGTTTCAATTTTGCTCAAACTAGTATCCTTTGAAAGCCCTCAATCCAGCTTTTAGATTACGCTGCAACTCTTCATTAAAAATACTAAGTTAATGTCTTAAAGTGACTTTGAATGCAAACTTACAGAATTATTATTTAAAATAAAATTAGGCTAATTAGCTCTTAAAGTATGATATTTTAACCAGTTATTTTTTTAAAAGTATAAATCACTATAATAGCTTATCTTTAATAAAAAGCCTCAAAAATATCATTTTTAAATAAATTTAAGTCTATAAGTTTTAATAGTTTTAAAAAATTATATTTTTAAATCTATCAAAATAAAAGGATTATTTTCACATATAAATATATACTTATATAATTAAATATTTGTCTTATTATTATTGGTACAATAGCTAGAATTATTTTTATCATTTATTTACAAAAAAGTTATCTCAAATAAAATTTAATTTATTAACACAAGCTTTTGACATATTTTTTGAAGATTCAAAAAAATTATATACAGTAAATTCAGAACCTAAATGTAAAAAATGCGGTATTGTCAAATTCTTGGTTCAAATTTTGAATCACTTTTGAGGGCTACTCAGCTGAGTAAAAAACAAAATATTTAATAAAATTAACCATTTAATTTAACTTTTTTTGGTTTATTTAAATTGGCAAATTTCAAATCCCTTGAGCAGATAACTCAACTAACAAAAGACAAAACCCAGCAAACAAATATGGGATACATGAATAAGAAATACAGGATTCTTATGTACAATTTAATATTTTCTGTATGTCAAAATAAATCATAGAGATCATGTAAAACTTAACAAATCTGAAATTGCGGTATTGTCACATCCAAGAACCAAATTTCAAATCATAATCACTGTGAATTCAAAATAAATATAATTTATGGGTGTCTCAAAGAGGATGTCAAAGGATCTAGAGTGGATTTGTGCTAATTTTTTTGGAAATCATAGGCATTCTAAAAATATCCCTATTTCATTTTAGTGAGGCTAAAATTTAGATCCTATTATTCACAAAATTAACATATTTAACAATAAAATTGATTAAAATATACTTTTCTCTTTTTGAGTTTAATTTTTTAATAAAAATTTATTATGCCTTCTTTTAATAACAGCTAAAAGACAGGCTGTTCCCTGGCTTTGACAAAATCATGCAGGACTATGTTGGGTCTCTTAACAGTGAAGCATCTGTCTTTTATCATTTCCAACCTGCATGTCTCTCCCCAAACACTACACAGGAGTGTGTTATTTCTCCCGCGTTCACAAGCATGGCTGAGTTTGCCCATCACACATAGGCAGCTGCTAAACCAAATCATGTATCAACACTAGCATCTGGATCTGCCACTTGAGCCAAGGGGCCACCCAAGTATGCCGGAATCCAGAAACAGCCAATCAGATGGCATTGTCTGGTTCTCAAGACAGACACACCCTGCCTTCACTCAATCAGCCTGTGAGATGCAGAAGAAAGCTAATTACCCCGGAAATTGTTCTCAAATGGTTGAAAAACAAGGAATACTTATGTTCCTTGGGGAAATTGCAGCCATAATGGGGTTTGCAAAGTCCACTGTGGCTGTAACCCTGCAAGCCCATGCCAACTGTGCCCCTCTCCCAAAAAGACCCCAACTGGTGCCTGTACTTCAGTTGAAGTTGAAAAAGCCCACTCTCTCATGATGGCTATCATGGAGCGTGACCTGCAGATGTCCCTGGTCCAGGTGTGTCTCTAACTAGGACTCCACAGCATTTTCACAAATAAGAGAACAGTTGATTTGTGGATGCACAGAGTTGTGGTTGCTGCTAGAATCTTTTCCTTAAGGTTCTCATTGGCCCCAGTTTGGTGGATACCAACCCCTATAATTCAACTATAATTAATTTTATTAAAGAAAGGGCAATGAGGGCCTGTAATGATGTAATCTTCCTGTCATATGCCAAGATTTTGGCAAGTATTCAAGACTTTGAATAAAAGCATATCCAATCTGACGTCTATAAGTGTGGCCCAATTTTGTATTGTTTTGTCAGTGATTTATTGGCAGTTTTCCCATTGGGCGCCAATTATTACCCTGCAATGTTGAACACTGCAGATGGGTAGGCCTATCAGACAGAGCTCAAGGCCATGTTGGAGGAGTGGGCCATACAGCAAAAAGTGTACACAGTTGTACTGAGTGCAGAGATGGAGCAGCGTGAGTGGGCACCCAAAGAAAGTGCGGCTGCAAGTCATACCTGTTAGTCCTACCTCACCAACCACGCTGACATGCATCTTGCATATGTATATCTTTACAAGTTTGGTTTGGCTCTCAGGCGCTCAAAGCCTGCTACCTAAAATTAACTGTGCTCCTAAATTGAGAAGGGGTGTGAGCTTTTCCCTTCTTATTTGTCCAGGACTTATCAGATCTCATCATCTTTTATGCAAGTGATAGTGATAAGTCCAGAAAAAACTACCATCTTTTTTCACACTCATTCATTTGTTTTTTAAAGCCTGCATATGTGACAGAAGAAGAATTTGAACAATTAAAGCAATCAGCGCTTTCTGCCTCTTCCCAGTCAACAAACCAAGCCTCCCCAACTTCCCATCAAGACCAAGCCACTTGCCTCCCAACCCTGACTTTAAACCACTGCCCATTTCCTCTTCACTACCTCTGATGCTGTCTCTTTTACAGGCGCAGATGATGGCAACATACATTTTGCCCATTTCCTCCCCTACTTGTCCTTTGATGAGTAAAATAAAACCTTTCTTTGTGATAAATTATTAAAATTAATATTATTTCTTCCAATTCATAATTATCAATATATTATTTTTACTGTCAAGTTTATAGTTCTGGGAAGTATAATAAACATGATAAGGGGGAGATTTAAGAAGAGAATGATACTTTATTGGATTTGAATATAGAAGAATGTATAGTATCATGACAAGCCACATGCCGTCCATGTACGTCATGGGGGTCATGAGGCTTATCTAAGTAATGTTCTTCTTAGGTCATGAGGCTTATTCAAGTTGTGTTCCATTTAGGATCTGAATGGGGTGATCCCTGTCATAGATGGTTGACTGATAATGGTGCCACCAGTCTACTGGCTGGCCGGTGAACCATTGGGTGAGCCATTCAGTGATCTACTCAGGGTGTTAATTCCCCAAGAGGGAGTAATCAAAGATATTGCAACATCTCCCCCTGGGGTGCTAGAAGACGGAGCCTTGGGAATTTTCTTAAGAGTTTCAGGGATCTGTGCTTGGTATTGATCCAGTTTGGCGTTGGGAACAGGGATTCTGGGGTTTTGTTGGGCTGTTCTTGCTTTGCACAGGTGGAGCTGGTTATGGTGCATACATTTCAGTTCAGACTGAGCTCCAATTCCTTTGATGAGGTAGGTGTTATTGGGATTGACTTCCATGACAATGCCTGGTCCACACAATCCTGGGTCCAATTTGTGTTGGTTGTGGTTGACAACCCAGATTTTGTCCCCAACTTGGAATCTCTCTTGTTGCAATGGGATTGCTTCCCTTTCAATCCTTTGGTGTTCCATCTCCTCTTGGTCTTTTCTGGATTGTAATATTTTGGGGTCACTGTTGTCTGGAACCTTTTTGGGCAGAGGTAATTGTGGTCCTGCAGCTGTACTAACAAGAGCGGGCTTTTGTCCATAGACAAGTTCATAAGGGCTTTTTCCCATATTGTGGTTAACTTGTGTTCTAAAGACCATGATTGCTGTTGGTAGCATGTCAACCCAGGTCTTTGGATTATTAGCAACTAACTTACTGGGGGCTTCTACAAGCGCGCTGTTTAGTTGTTCTACTTGTCCATTTGCATGAGGGTGATATGGGCTGGCTGTGATGTGTTTTATCCCGTTTTTGGCAAGGTAAATGTTGGTGTCAATGGCCTTAAGTTTAGTGCCTCCATCTATGATTAAGAGATAAGGCTTCCTGAACTTGGCTATGATTTCCTTTCCAATATATTGTCTCACATCATTGCCTTTGTGCTCTTTGGTAGCTTGCGCCACCAGCCATCTGGTTGCATAGTTGATAGCTGTGATAATGTACTTCTTGCCCTTGTTTTTGACAGGCATTGGTCCCACAATGTCCAATGACCATAAATTGAAGGGTTGTGTGATGAATACAGGTACTAATAACTTGGGTGGTACTTTGGTGTGGGCTACTTCTCACAGACTTCACATTGTTTATGTACCTCTCTTATATCATCTAACATGTTGGGCCACCAGTAGCGTGTCTTGAGATATTCATGCAAGTTTCTGCTGCAGGTGTGTCCAAGGTCTCTGTGATATTGGAGGATTGTGTCAATCTTTTGTGTTGACAGGGTGTAGGGTAAAGTATCACTATTTGGAAGTATTTGGGTAATGTGCCATATACATTTTTGAACAGATGTTTGTTCTTGAGGACTTTCTCTTGGATGTCTATTGGTGTGCCAGGTGGGAACCCTTCCTGGAGATCCCCCATGATTAACATGGGCCAGTTGGGGTCACCATCAGTGCAAAGGATGTGTTTATTGTATAGCCTTGATAGGGCGTCTGAAGTAAGCATCTCCTTGCCTGGCTTGTATTCAATTTGCATGGGGTATCTCAGTATGAGACTCATCCATTCAGCTTGTCTTCTTGACAGTTGTTTTTTTGTCTTAAAAAATATCAGCAACTTGTGGTTGGTGAGTACCTTGAACGCCTGGGCTCCTTTCAGGTAGCATTGCCATTTTATGAGGCAGTGTATGATGGCCACCAATTCCTTGTTGTGTATGGGGTATCTTTGTTTGCCGTCTGATAGCTTCCATGATTCATATGCCATGGGAAGGAAGTCCTTTTGGGCTGTTTGGATACAGAGGACTCCTCCTATGGCAAAGTTAGAGGTGTTGGTTTCTAGCTCATAGATACTCTCACGGTTTGGGTATTGTAGGATGGGGGCAGTAACCATGTGCTCCTTTAGTTGGCGGAAATGTTGATCTTGTAAGGGTGTCCAGACAAGTTTTTTTCCCAGTTATGGCTGACAAGGGAGATGTTAGGGCGCCCTAGTCTGGGATAAACCTGCGTACATAGGCTATCATTCCAAGGAAAGTGCAGAGTTTGCTCTTGTTTCTTGGGGCTGGCATCTCTGTTATAGCACATATCTTATCTGGATCTGGTTTAATACCATCCTTGCTGATGATATGGCCAAGGAATGGAAGTTCAGTTGAGAAGAACTCACATTTGGACGGTTTTGCTACCAATTGGTTTTCTTCAAGGGTACAGAGGATCAGGCAGACGTCTTCCCAATGTTGTTCCAGGTTGGGAGTGTAAATGATGATGTCATCCAGATAGATGATTGTTTATTTTCTGATGTGTTTCTTGAAAACTTTGTTCATGAAGGTCACAAAGGTACTGGGAGCGTTTTTCATGCCAAAGTTGAAAACAACACATTCAAAGGAGCCATATTTAGTTCTAAATGCAGTCTTTGGAATGTCTTCAGGTTTCACACAAATTTGGTGGTAACCTGATGTCAAATCAATCTTTGTGAAGATTTGGGACCCCCCCCAGGGCGTCAAAAAGGTTGTCAATTAGGAGCAGGGGATACCTGCTCTTAATTGTGACCTCTTTGAGCGCTCTGTAGTTGGTGACCAGGCAGAGTCCTCCATCTTTCTTTGCCACAAAGAAGACAGCAGCACCAAAAGGTGACTTTGATGGTCATATGAGTCCCTTTCAAGTGCTTTGTCAAGGTATGCTTTTAGGGTTTTGTCTTCTTGTGATGTGAGGTGGTAGATAGGTCATTCTTTAGGTACACTTTCTTTTAGGTCAATCTCATGTTGTATGGCGCGGTCAGAGGTAGTCCTGACAGTGTTTCTTGGAAGACAGCGGGGAACTTGTTAACTAGCTGGTCTTGGGTGGGGTCTTTTTCATGTTGAGTCTCCATATTTTTAAAGCAGATGACCTCATATGTACAGGTACTCCAATTAATTTTGCTAGGGTTGGTTTCCTCTTCTGTTTCCATGATTTTCACAAATATATGATCTGTAAATTCACTGCCACCTCTGGCTTTGGACTGCTCAATCTTTCCCTGTTATACCAAGAAAGGTCCCAAAACGCCCGCCAAACCCCTCCATTTGTTGAATGATTTAGCTCACACAGTTGATGAGAGGTTTTTACTGGCTTATCCTGTGGAATCCCTGCCTTTGGTTGCTCCTTCCTGGGAAGAAACCCTGGTTAATTTGGACTACCTATTAGCCTGGTGTTGTCCGTTTTTAAAAACTATCAGAGCCACCCAATCAGGTGTTGCCACATCAACGCTTGATAACCCAGTTGACCCCCAAATGCCTGGCATCTCTTTCAGCCAATCAGATTTGATTTCAGAAATTGGAGTAAAACTCTCCAGTCCCCCTGAGCCCATCTAGCAAAGTTTTGTACCTAGCCAATCAGGCTCACCCCCAACTGTCATGTGACCAGTTTTTTGCAATCCATTCCTTTTAACCAAGCAAGGGGACTTTCAGTCCCCTGCTTGTCTATTTTCCACTTACATTAAAGTTTGGAGTCACCTGCACCTTAATTTTCTTGATTTTGAGTTGCCTGGAACCAGTTGTGTCCCTAAAGCTCAAAATATTAGAGTGTAGCCCCTGCCCTAAGCTTACCTTTAGCCAGCCAGTTTTGAACCCAGCTTCTCTTCTGGCTCCTTGTACAAGTGTTCTTTCACTTAGTTGCTGTCTATTTTGCTCTTGCCTTCAAAATCAACGTTTGAAGCTCAAAATTTCAATTGAACTTTCCTATAATTTCTATTATTATCTCAAATTTTCCTTTAAAAATCATTGTTTTCAACCCCAATTTTGCTTGCAGTTATAATCCAAGGGCCACAAGACAACAGCAAGGCTACCCAAACCTGTTCTGCTGTTTTCCCAAGGATTTGCCAAAGACTACCCTAGTCTTGCCATTTTCTCTCTGTTTTCTCCAGAAACTATACCATCCTACCCCAAATTTTGTGCTGGTTCCTTCTATGATACTGCCGGCTCTTAAATTTGTTGTCTTTTCCCTGGATCCGTTTCTCTTGCTTCTGTGGTCCATCTCCCCTGACCTGTGGGGGGAAATCTCCTCATCAACCTGTCTGGTAGGTAGCGACCCTGCCAGTCTCTGGGACCTCCCCGGCAGTCTTCTCTTTTCTGGAGAGGCTGTGGTTAAGAGCCTGACGTGTGACAATCTTGACCTGGACATCGTGGAGCTTGCTTTGCCTAGTTCTGAAGAGATAGTGCCCCCCACACCTCCTCTCCCCTCCATGGTTCAGAAGAATGTGGTAACCCCCGGGTCCTCCAAGGTGGCCTCTCCCGCTCCTACTTGCACTCCCTGGTTGCTCACCGGTCTGATTCTAATGGGTTTGAACGCCTACTTCCCCCAGTTGTCCCTGGTGTCCTCCCTGTGGTCCCCTCTCTGAGCGGCCATCCCAGTTGCGCACTGGATGGAATCCTGGTGGTTTGTTGCACTGGGATGGGAGCCAAACTTAGTTAGTTTAGCCCCTCTCTCACATGATCCCTCATAAGCAATTAGGGTAATTTGGGTAAATATGGTGATGCACTTCTCCTTGTTGTATAGTGAGGGTAGCACTATACCAGTTGATGTGAGGTTTGGTCTTTCTCATCCAGTCCAGGCCAAGTATAATGTCATACTTGGGGATTGGTATGATTGGGCCACTGAGTGTGATTTTTACGTCTCCAATCTGGGCGCAAAAAGGTTTTGCCTCTTGAGTGACTGGTGTGCTTCTGTTATCTGCCATGATGACACTCCTGATACTGCTTTGGGTAGTAGGTAGTTTCATGAGGTCATCAAATTTCTTATCAACTAGGGATTGGTCTGCTCTAGTGTCAAATAGTGTGGTGCCCTGATATCTGCAAAAACAGAAAGGATAAGTGAGGAGTTTATTTCCGGTTTGGGCAGCAAACAGTAGAGGGTTGCTGGAGGTTACTTGGATCATAATGATTGGATCCACATCCTGGTCCCTGTACAAGTCTTGTAAAGTGGGAGAGGGCGGCTCACTTAAGCACTCCCCTGAGCTTTTCCCTCCTTTTTGGTATCTTCAGTGCTTTCCTGAATTGCTTGGGCAGTGCAATCCCCAGTTTGAGGATGGGTGTTGTTGGCTCAGTTGTTTTGTTTATTGGGTCAAGGATCCTTCTTGGCTGAAGGACTCTCTTTGCGCTTGTTGGTTGCATGTAGATTGTCAGATTTTTGAGCTGCATGTTTCCCTTCCAAGAATATGTCTTCAAGGTTCTTGCAGTGGATCATATCAAACTGACGTCTAATGTGTGTGGGAAGGCCATTGTAGAAGTCCAAGTGTGGCCCAGGTTCATCAAATTTAATGGTGTTGGGTGTGCAGTCATGTAGGTCTTTGTATGCAGCAATGTATTCCTTGATTGTTCCTATCATCTTGAATGATTGAAGTTCTGTCATGATCACCACATTGGAATCTTTCATGGAGAACTTCTTGAGGAATGCTGTTTTGAATACCTCTCAGTTTTCCTTCTGGTTGGGGTGTTGGGCTAACCACTTGCTTACAAAGTGTGATGTGGTTCATGTAACGCAAAGTGCAATCTCACTGACCCAGAGTCTTTGGGGGTATTCCACTTGTTCAAATTTACTTTTGGTACTGTTAATCCAAAGAGAGTCATTTTCCTGGCGCAGTCTGGCAAAGGCACCAATTTTGGCTGTACATAGGTGTTGGAATACAATATTAGGTATTTCAGGCTGCTGTGGTCATGTTGTGGTTGGCGTGGTAGGGAACAGTCTGCAGGCTTTGAGAGTGTTGTACTGTTCAATAGGTACAAGGACATTGGCATAGATAACAAGGCCTTCAGGGATGTCTTGTCCTTCTTTGTAGTCTCTCCAGCCGTTAGGGAGTACCATTGCTTGGGTCTTTTTTTAGGAGGATTTTTCTTTGAGTTAGGTAGGTATGAATAACCTACCTGTGATACCACTGTTGAGTTTATATTTCTGGGAAGTATAATAAACAGAAAAATGGGAATATTTAAGAAGAGAATGATACTTTATTGAATATGAATATAGGCAAATATATAATATCATGACAAACCACATGCTGTCCATGCACGTCATGGGGCTTATCTGAGTAATGTTCCTCTTGGGTCACAAGGCTTACTCAATTTGTGTTCCATTTAGGATATGGATTGGTTGATCCCCTGTCATAGATTGCTTGACTTATAATTGTGCCACTGGTTTACTGGCTGGCCGGTGAACCATTTGGTGATCTACTTGGAGCATTAATTCCCCAAGAGGGAGTAATCAAAGATGTTGCAACAGGGAAACTGTAAGGAATTCACCTATCACATTCCCCTTTTCTTCCTTATTTTTATCCTTGGGAGCATTCTTTTCACTCAAAGTGCCATAATCATGAAACTGCAATGACAATTTATAATATGATATAAATACAACATTGTCTAAAATAGAGGACAGGCAGCAGGTGAGGATGGCACTAATTGCACAGTTGTAGGGCAAATTAAATCCATCATCTGACTCATTGGCCATCTGACTGGTCATAATCAGAGCACTGACTACAAGCCCATGCATCCAGAGATGTGCTGTGCGGCAGGCAATCAAAATGCTCTTGAGCCCAAGTAGGCAACAGACCTCAGTCAATCAGAGGTATGGGTCACATTGCAGAAGGTCAAGAATGAAGGGATACACCTCCTTGATCTGAGAGTCAACCTGCTTCCTTGGCTTCTTTGGCTTCTTGCCATCTTTGCACCACCTCTCTTCAAGAGGGCTCAGAACTCACGTTTTATCACTGCCTCAGTAAATAAATGCCAATTGGCTATTTTGGCAAAACTAACACCATTCTGATTGAGGCTCACAATCTCCTCTATCACCTCATTGGTTATGATTTAACATTTTTGGAAGGCTTGAGGAATAAGGGTACCCAGATTAGGCAGGTCAATATTTGATTGTTCTGAATTCTCAAGCACTGGTTGGATTGGGTTAGAGGTGTCAAAACTGCAGGCTTGACCGCCAACAAGGTTCCAACCAAGCAGGTTTGTGACCCGCAATCCAATTATCTGGTCACTTGAAGCCAGACTAGGAAGTCAACTCAAATTGCCAAATACAACAACATGAACAGATGATGATCCTTTATGATGGATGCCTCATTTTGGCGCTTGACTCACTATCAGGATCAAGCCACCCCCTTCTTCCATCCAGCTGTGTGATCATCAATCATGTTCCTGTTATCCTTGATTCACATGAACTATATAATCATTATCTCACAATAAAGGTTATTATCTAGTTTCTAAATATTTTTCCCCATGTAACTCTGCTAAAACAGCACAGTTACAACATTGGTAGCACGGGTAGGTTCTCCATCCTACCTTATCTTGAAAAATTCCGCCTGTTTCTCACACACGCTGCAACCAACAAATCCTCAACAGAATTATGTCTGGCCTCCCGCCTGACTTGACCCCGTACACTCCTGGTAACAAGATACCTGATGGCTTTGTCCTGTACCAGAACACAATGATTCCACTACCCGCCTTTAACGTCATGTCTGCACAAGGGTTCTTCCAGACGGCGGCCACCATTCCACAACCAGCCAACAAAGCCACCATGCCCGCCTACGTAGCTCAAAGACTACAGAGCGCCGTCTTGGAACCTTTTGCCGGGGCCAACAACAACAACACCACCACATGGATTCAGTCTGCCCAGAGCAAGCTGGCTCAGATGGAATGCCCACAACGGTTTTGGATTGCAGAAATTTCCATTTTCCTGACCCATGATGCTGGCACCTGGTGCAACAAGTGGCACAAAGAGAACACTGACAAAAATTGGGATACCTTTAAGCAAGACTTCCTGGAAAGATTTGTGCTTAAGGATACAGCGCTCATGATCATATACCAAGTAAAGAACCTAACCCAGACAGGCACTGTGAAGGAACTCACCCGCGCCTACAAGGAACTCCGTCTTTGTGCACCATCTGACATGACCTTTGACACCCCAGCCACACATCTCATGTACTACAACACTCTTAAGTTGCATGTTATGAGGCATGTGAACCTGGATCAGTTGACCAACCTGCAAAGCCTGTACTGTGAAGTGGAGAAAGCGGAGCAAACATCCATGCACTTTATGAGGCACAAACTGGGAAACAAGAAAGACCCAAGGATTCTCATCCAGGCAGGCGCTCCTCTCAACCACCTCCTGGAGGCAATGGGAACAACGCCAACCACAAACCCACGGGTTCAAATGGACAGGGAAATGGAAACAATGGCAGTCAAACCAGGCCCATTTCTGTATCACCACCACACAAGGTAACCAAGATGAATGAAAATCCTGGAGAGAGCACTAAGCAAGCCAAGCTCTTCCCACGCAACTCCTGACTTGCCCAATGATGAGTACCAAGCCAGGGACATGGACCAATACCCAATGATCCAGGTGCCCTCAGAGGACCCAGTACTGTACACCATTGCCAGACATTCCAATAAATTGGTGTCCTATCCTTTCCGCTTTTGCAGTTACACAGGCTCAGCACTCCTGGATTTGGGCGCAGACTGAACCCTGGTCAACAGTAGCTTTGTGGATAAGTTCAAGATGGCCACTAATCCTTTGCGGATTAAAAATGTGGTCCTGGCTGAAAAACACCACATCACTGTGATAAAGGAAACTGCCCCCTTCTCTGTCATGCTTGAGAACCTCCACTCCATCATTCAAGGTCCTGTCATTGACTTTCCCAAGTTTAACATTGTACTGGGACTAGACTGATTACGGAAGAACAATCCTCACGTAGACTGGGCAATCTCAGTGTTGATCATCAAGCGTGAAGGTGTCAACCACCAGATCTACCCTGACTCTTTGGACCAACTTCTACGCAACCACGTCTTTGTACGTATCACAGAGACCCTGGACAAGAAGAAAAATCTGAAGGCAATTGACTGGGACTCCTGCCAGTACAAGATCATACATTTCAAAGATCACCAGGATACCTCCACACCGCAGGACCGCAACATTGTGGCCCGCCATCCAGAAATCTTCAAGGAAGCGCTACCTGGGCTGCCCCCTGAAAAGCATATTCAGCACTCCATCCAACTCAAGGGGGCTGTACCCAAGGCGCGCCCTATCTACAGGCTGACCCCAAATGAAGACAATGCCTTACGGGCCTACCTCAAGGAGGCATTGGAAAAAGGACTTATCCGCCCCTCACAGTCTCCCTTTGGGGCCACTTTATTCTTTGTGGCTAAGAAAGACGGTACCTTGCACCTGGTCACAGACTACTGCGCCCTAAACAAAGTTACCATTAAGAATTGTTACCCACTGCCACTGATTGACGGCCTCTTCAATGCCTTGGGAGGAACCACAGTCTTCTCCAAGATTGATCTAACTACAGGCTAAAATCAGATTTTATTAAAGAGGAAGACATCCCCAAAACAGCCTTCTGCACTAAATACAGCTCCTACAAATGTGTGGTGCTCAACTTTGGCATGACCAATGCCCCGTTCACCTTTGTAACCTTCATGAACAAAGTGTTCACGCCACACATAGGCAAGCATGCCCTAGTCTACCTAGACGCCATCATTGTCTACAGCCCCTTGGTGAAACAGCACCACAAGGACCTAGAGGCAGTCTTTGCTACCCTGGCACAACACAAACAGTTGGTCAAACCCTCCAAGTGCCAGTTCTTCTGCAAGCAACTACCCTTCTTGGAAAACATAGTCTCAAAGGACAGCATCAAACCCGACAGTCAAAAGATACAGGCCATCTGCAAGATGCCACCACCCAAGGATAAGTTGGAACTCTGTACCTTCTTGGGGATGGTGGCCTATGTACGCCCCTTCATACCTGACTGTGGCGTTTTAACTGCCCCCCTATCTGCCATAACTGGCGCCAAGTCTAAGTTTGTGTGGACCCCCCTACGTGACCTCTGTTTTAGACGCCTCAAGGAGAAATTCACAGCAGCTCCCATCCTACAATACCCCAAACGTGACGGGGAATACCAAATGGAAACTGACGCCTCAGATGCATCCATCAAGTCAGTACTATGAATCAAAAATAATGACAGTGACTTCCTGCCTGTAGCTTATGAATCCCAAAAGTTGACAGATGGCAAGTGTCAATACCCTATCCATAACAAAGAACTGTTGGCTTTTGTGCATTGCCTAGTCAAATGGCGCTGTTATCTGAAACAGCAGAAAGAATTCACAGCATTAACCAATCACAAGTTGCTCATCTATTTTAAGACTCAAGCAAATCTGTTGCGCCGCCAAGCTTGGTGGATGGAGCTATTGGAGAGATTTAACATGCTCATCCAGTACAAACCTGGGGCCAAGCTTGCCATGGCAGACACCCTGTCCCTCCTGTATGTCTGTGCTTCAAGAGGAGAGAATGGGCTCAATCCAGACTGGCCTCTCTTAGTACTAAAAACAAAAGATGAGGGTTTCCCCCTGGCACAACTGACATAACAAAGGAAACAGTTATCAAAAATTGAACACCTATTTGCTGACGTATACAGAACCCTACACAGAAAAATGTCAGACGGCACAACCATTCCCTACATTCCCACACATCAGAAAGTTGACACCATCCTACTCTATC
This sequence comes from Entomophthora muscae, assembly GCA_014839935.2. Lineage (NCBI taxonomy): Eukaryota > Fungi > Entomophthoromycota > Entomophthoromycetes > Entomophthorales > Entomophthoraceae > Entomophthora > Entomophthora muscae. The sequence goes on along the minus strand of QTSX02000718.1, from coordinate 640,187 downwards.
ACAGAGATCTTAGGCATACCAAGAGCCAAAACCTATATGAGTTTCTTAAGCACAAGGCCTGGTGGCCAACCTTATATTGCAATGTTCAAGAAGTTCTAGACTAATGTGAGGTATGCAAAAAGTTTGCCAAAAGCAAAACCCCGCCAAATTCAGTACTTCCCATCTGCACACAACTATCTTTCAAGGTATGGGCTCTTGACATTGTTGGCCCCATGCCAGGAAAACACCATGACAAGAAATACATCATCACCACCATTGACTTTGCTACAAGATGGCCAGTAGCCCAAGCAGTAAAGGCACACACTGGCAATGATGTACAACAATTTATTGGCAAGGAGATAATCAGCAAGTTCAGAAAGCCAGAACTCCTGATAACCAATGGAGGCAAAGAATTGACCTCTGAAAACGCCAATGTATATCTCACCAAAAAAGTGGTCAAGCACACTGTGACAACACCATACCACCCACAGGCCAATGAACGCGTAGAGCAGCTTAATGGTAGCCTTGTGCAAGCCTTAGTCAAACTCACCGCCAGGAGACCTGAAGACTGGTATAAGCAGCTACCAACTGCACTACTTGTGTGTCAAACCCAAGTGAACAGATCCACTGGGAAGAGCCCGTTTGAACTGGTATACGGCACACAGCCAAATATCATTCAAGCATTAACAGGACCTAAACTGGAAATTCCAAGTGAAGTCCCTCCACGCTCAGACCCTCAAGTGATGGAGGCTAACAGCAAGCAAACAGCAAGGGAGAACAAACGTCTGCAAAAGACATTTGTCCCCATCTGCAATAGACATGAAGTTGGGGACAAAGTTTGGGTCATGAATGTTGACAAAAGCAAACTACAACCCGAGAAAGTAGGGCCAGCAATTATCCTGAAGATAAACAACAATAACACTTACCTTGTGCAAGGGCTTGGAAAACGTAAGCAAGACAAGACCCTACACCACAATTGCCTACGACCCTGCAAAGCAAGACAGAAACAACAAGAAACCGCCCTGCCTGCCACAGAACAGCAACTAGTTCAATACGGCGCCCGGGCTCCTGACAACCTCCCTGACAACCTGCCCCCAGAGGAGGCCAACCTTCAGTTGGGGGGGGTGTTGAAACCACAGGCTCGGCCCGCCAGCAAGGTTCCAACCAAGCGGGTTTGTGACCCGCAAACCAATTATCCGGTCACTCAAAGCCAGACTAGAAAGTCAACTCAGATTACCAAATCCAACAACATGAACAGATGATGATCCTCTACGGTAGATACCTTGTTTTGGCGCTTGACTCACTATCAGGATCAAGCCACCCCCTTCTTCCATCCAGCTGTGTGATCATCAATCATGTTCCTGTTATCCTTGATTCACATGAACTATATAATCATTATCTCACAATAAAGGTTATTATCTATCTTCTAAATATTTTTCCCCATGTAACTCTGCTAAAACAGCACAGTTACAACAGAGGGAGCTACAGTTGTCCAGTCTCCAAAATGTGGCACAGACACAGGTTGGGCCTGGTGACACATACAACTCAGCCTTCTCATGGCTTGCATTGAATTGGGTGTACACAGGAAACACGGTGGTTGTGCTCCCTTGATCAGCAGCCTGAGCTTGGATTAGCTCCTGGTACTGCTCCTCAACGTCAAAGTTATCTTCACTGGTGAAACTCATTATAAATAAAAAAGCAATAAAAATTCTATTAAAAACACAAAAGCAAAGTATTTCTAGGAACCTAATTTTATTTAAATGAGTGCTTCTATTTGAGACATTCTCTCAGACATAATTGTCCAAATTTAGATGTATGTACATTGAAAATAGTGCTTTAGTTCCCTAGAAAGATTTTGGTGGATTCACTCCTGAAATCCACTATTTCTGATTTGAGTCCCAAAAATAATCACTTTTTTTCAAAAAATGAGTTGATTTGTGTTTGAGTTCATCACTTTTGTGACTGAACCTCATACACTCTCTGTTTGTATCGTATTTGCCACACACTCATAATCAAATTTGATGTAGAATGCTTCACCAAGTGACTGTTTTATGTATGTTAAAAATTTGAGTTCCATGTGTTTGCTATCTCATTTTTGGAATTCAGTATTTGACTCTATTTTTGTTATATGATTGACTTTTTTTCAGACCCTAGATAAATGGAAGCTTTGTTGAGTAAATTAACCTTCAATTGGTTCCAGTTGAAATTTGTTTTGTGACTGAGTACATGTGTTCTAAACTGACTCATATACCTTTATCTCAACAGCTTTGAAAACTAGTGTATAATATGACAGCTTCTAGTCAACTAAGGTAAGTGGGGTTCTATACTTGATTTCAGGTCTGTCAGATTTGGTTGGGCTAAACCCACTAGGAAGGGTTTGGCAGGTGACAAATTTGGACAGCTGAGTGGGACAAGAACTGGTTTCATCCCCTATTTTTAGGGGGCCTTGGGGAGGATTTTTATAATGAGAGGAGAATCCTGGTGGGTGGGGAAGTTGGTAAAACTGAACCCAACCTCAGGTGATGTCCCTGAAGTGGACTCAATTTATTTCCCAAATTTGACCTATCAGGCCCTTCCTTAGCGGCTGTCATGTTTGCTGGGCAGGCCTGTTGGGCTAACTTAATCTGCTCACTTTTTGGGGTCTTTGGCTTGAAAAGGCAGGGTTTCCAAGCCCACAGATGATTTAGGGACTCAGGTCAAATCTCTTTTGGGTCCTGTATTTAACCTGAGTCCCTGCCTGCTGGACAGCTGCAGCAGGCAAGCAAGTCAACTTCCCTTTTGCAGCCACCTGCAATTGGCAGGGCAGGCCCTGACTCAAAGCCACATCATGATGGGTCTTTGATACAAGCCTCACCTGCCCATCAGTGGTTCCTATCACCCTATAAGAAAGTAGATCAAATAACAAGTTAGTAGTCATTAAGATTATTACAACAAACTAGTACCCACTTTATTTCTGACAGCAGTTTTCTGAGTAACCAAAAGCAGATATTATGGTATCATTTCTAGCATTTGATATAGAAAAATGCATTCTAAAATGTTAGAAATTGTATCATAATGTTGGGTTTCAATCACTAAGAAAACCATTGGTGGAAATAAGATGTGAGCCAACAAACTGAATAACAACAATACATTCTTCAACTGTGGCATGAAGGCTACCAATGCACCTCTAAACATCCCTTTAGTACAAGCAATAAACAGATCATATCTTCTTCAATGCTTTTCTTCCTTCTGGGGTTGATTATGTTATTTACTCTAGTTAACTGAACCCAGATATGTTCCTTTACATCTCAAGCTTTTATTTGTTTGCTAAATTTAAAGTTGGTATTCAAGCCAAAGTATTGCAACTGACAAAATATCTTATAAAATAAATATTTTGCAAGATTTATAAAATCCTTTGTAGATTACCACAATTAACCCTATGTTGACAAAATCAATTGCAAGAAACCTAAACAGTTGTACCAAAAATGCATTTCAGTTGTCTTCTAAAGATAAGCAGATTGATATATAAAAGCTTAGATTAAAACACTTGGGCTGACCAAATTCTTACAGATAAACATCAATTAAAAGCTGATGATAAAATAAATACTTTGCCAATGACTTCTAGCATTGAAAAAATAAGTCAAGTAAGCTTTACTAAAACTGAAAAACAAACTTCTGAATTTGATTAAATTAACAATAATTTTGCAGGCTATTTGTGATTCAAGATCTATTTTAAGTCATAGCAGGTTATTTCAGAACACTACTAAGCCATTTTCTGAGCTCAACCTCTATACTGAGTGCTAACTCTTGGTCCTCGGTCTCCAATTTTGCTGAGATCCAAAATTGTTGGCTGTACTTTTTGGCTAAAATAACAGGTTAAATAAAAAAAATCATATAACCTACCAAGGCGTGTAGCTAGAGTCAGAGAAAACTCATCTTCGATAGGATTTCCTAAAAGCATACTGCCTGGGGCAGCACTCTAAATTTCAATCATTTAATAAGGATTATTGAGCAAATATTACAGGTAAGAATACGCAAGGATTTAAATTTGACATGATGCTCAAGAATAGCAATGTTAATATTACACAACTTAGCAATTAATTAAATAAATTTATAATCGCTTGTAATCACACAAATTATGCTGAATCAAAACAATGATATTCGAACTAAGTTAGCTGCCAACTTGGCTCAAGCATATAACTTCTTTTGATGTGGATGTCAAAAATATTGTGTGAAAAACAATATTCGGATATCGACACAATAATTGTTTTCAAAAATAAATGATTTGGGAAGCTCATATTAAAACAGAAACGAGCTGCAACACCAATAATAATTCGTGTAGCTTCATTTGACATTTATGATGGGCTATAAAAAGTAGGCTCAAGTTTGTTTCAAAGTAAGAATATCAATCTTCTCTAAAAACACTGTTTCAAAAGCTGCTTTTCTTAAACTGACAAATTTTACCGATTAATACACTAGAGAAGTAGCGCATGTGTTTATTCTATATGCTGCAAATGAAATATGTAAAATAAAGTCGTCTCTATTCTCAACCTTACCTTCAGAGAAGGAAATGCAACACTTAAATTTCCTAAGCAGGCTTCGTCTTGGCAGCCAATCCATATGAGATTGGAGTCTATCATTTTTCAAAAACAAATAATTAATTGTCTCATTCTTAGAAGTCGTAAATCTGTGCTTCAGGATTGACATTTGTCCATTATTAATTTCTTCAACATAGCTTGGGAGGATTGCTGTCTCGCCCATTTCGATTTACTAGGCTTTTAAGGTAAAATGAGAAAAGGTAATGATTGTGATAGCAAGCTTTAAGAGACTTGAATCTAAACAAAATGGAAAGCCCTAAAAAATAAATTACATCTCACTTGAATTTATGGGTAGAAATAGTGCAAGCATAAACCAACAAACCATGAAATTTAAATGAACAGCATAACAATACACAATGAAAATAAAACAGCTTAAAACTTTCAAAATACACGAAAATATCAAGTATTTACTTTTTACGAGAGCTTTAAATATATAAAGATAAGTAAGACAGAGCTAGGGACTGGATGATCTCGTCTGATGTGTTTATATAATACACAATTTTCCGTAAAACGGAATGTGTAGTGCTTGACAGCAAACTTGAATTTGAAAAGTGAATCCCACATATTTTGAATGCTAACTACATTTTAAAGATAATAGGACAAATTATTTTGACTGTGAAACACCTAGCAATTTTTAGATTGATATGAATTAACATCCCAACCTCATGTGATCTATGTGCTTGTATAGACTGCAATAACTTTTATAATAATAACAATTGCTCATAATTGATTAATATGCCAGTTCATAACTGTCATGCCTAGGCCTCTGGATGTCTTGTGAGTTTCAGGGTACCAAGTCCTGTAGGCTGGCCCAACAGCTAAGGGGACTGATGGGCAGGGCCCATCAAGGATAGGCACCAACTTGATAACATAAGCGAGGGAGTGTCCTAACAACAACCAGGGCCTGTCAGCAAGAACCATTGAGTCTACCAATCCCATGAGTGTGATAAACAAAATACCAAAGACTTGTGTTGTAACTGTGCTGTTTTAGCAGAGTTACAAGGGGGGAAATATTTAGAAACTAGATAATATTCTTTATTGAGAGATAGTGATTATATAGTTTTTGTAACTCATGGATAACAGGAACATGATTGTGTAGATCACACGATAGGATGGTGAAGGGGGTGGCTTGCTCCTAGTAATGAGTCAAGTGCCAAAACAAGGTATCCACCTTAAGAGATCATCATTTGTTCATGTTGCTGGATTTGGAAATTTGAGTTGGCTTCCTAGTCTGGCTTTGAGTGACTAGATAATTGGGTTGCAGGTCACAAACCTGCTTACTTGGAACCTTGATGGCGGGTCAAGCCTGCTGTTTTGACACTTGAGCATACAGTGTTTTTGCTGGGAGGGAAGGAGAAGGCAGACAGTTGGGTTTTGGTGTGAGGAGAGAACTTATAGATACAAGGTAAACAGGATTTTAGTTATATTTGTTGTCAAGCAGCAGCAGTCAATGATGTACCAGACTCCTTATCTATCAACTCAGACTGTATTCTAGTCTGGGCCAAGAAATCAGATGATAAGATATTATCTAGGGTAAAATCCTTATAGTCCAGATTTGTTAATAATTGGTAAATGCACTGGACTGAAGGGTAAACTAGGGGGACACTAAAATATTGGCTGTGGGTCCTCAGAAGGGTCAGCTGGTTAGCTTGGGAGGGCAACTTGACCTGAGAGTGGAGTATGTGTTGCAACTGATATCAACACCTTGTCTGCCAATGTATCTCACAATATGCAGGGGGCGCTAATAGAGCCACCTCATGATGTATCTAACAATATAGTCCATCTTGCTTCAAGTGTTGAGATAAAGCCAATAAACCCAATTCAGAACAAAGCCAATTCCAGTGATGATCCTGCAATAAGTTATTCAAAACACAAACCATACTTGGAGCATGTCATAATGCTGTCCCTTTTTGAATTAGTGGCTACTTTTTACAGTATGATAGTGTTAAGTTCTAAATAAAGGTATCATTTTGAAATAATATGTTCTTTTCTTCCATACTATTGGCTTCCCCATTCCAAATACTGAACTATAACTAGATCAGATGGAAATTATACAGGTGGTAGGATATAAGAACAAGATACAGTTAAAGTTGTTTGAATCAAAGGTAAAAAATACATTATTTTAAAATTGCAGTATTATCAATATTGCATTGGCAAGGTTTTTATACCCTCCTTGATAGGATCAATTCTTTGGGCCCCTGGTCTTTTGGGGTTCTGGGTGCACTATAAGAGAGATTGTGCTTTAAGGTGATACAGGTTTTCAGGCCTCTTCCTGGATTGGTTCTTTATCTGGGTTCCTGGATGCTACAGGATTACTTGCACCATTTGAAAGGGCAGAATTTCTGGGGCTTTTTGGTTCAAATCTTTTTCAATGTGCATTTCCCTATTGGGAGTTTCATCCACAGGATTAGATGACAGGTCAATTGCTTCAGAAGATGTCATAGTTTTGGAATATATCATGGGTCATCAGGCTGTTCTGAGGCCGTTTTTATCCTCAACAAGTTTATCCTGAGATTCCTTACTTGGAATTAGGATTATTTCAACATTTTTGGATAGGGAATTGAAACCATTGATTTTGGATTCCAGCCAAAAATTCAACAGGCCATATAATGTTAAGTCAATTGGGCTTTGAGGTGACAGGTCAGTTGGGCCATCAGACTACTTGCTTCAGGGAGCTCAGACATTTGTTGCCAGGTTTCTATTCTCAATCCTGACAATTCCCCCAGGATTCTTTCACCCCCTGAGCCCCCAGGTGCTTTGACCGGGAATCAAACTCATGCCCCCCTTTTGTGCTTCCAGTGTACCCCACATTATTTGTGGGTGGGTTCAAACTTGAAAATTAGGGGCCCACTTAAATCCTAACAACAAAATTTCCAATAACTCTACTTCTAATAGAATGATGTCATATTTTAAATTTTTGTTTACTTTTTAAATAAATTTAAAATGACATCATTTTCTTGAAAATTCTGTTGTTGGAAATCTGGTTGTTGGAATTCAAGTAGGTATCAAAAATTAAATAAGTTTTCAAGTACTGGGTTATGTTTTGGGCTCTCCTGATCTCCCAGTCATCTGATTGGTCATATGGTGTTAGGTAGAGTCCATCCTAACTATTTTAAAGAACAAAGGGCCAGAATTGGGCCCTTATTTCTTGATCCTTATTTAGTTATTTTCTTTCAAATAAAAACATCATTTTCTTTATTTTTATGGCATCTGGGCACAAATTTTCATATTTTTAATTTCAAACATCTTCAAATTATTGCAGTGCATCCATTTGTTTTTAGTTTCACCCTCATCTAAGAAGATTTTGCAGCTTTTTCCTCTCCTGTAATCAAATTAGTTGATAATCCTGCTTTAAATTGAAATGACTTATCCTGTTACAGTAGTTTTCAAAAAAGTGGCACCAAGAAAAAGCAACCTGGATTTAAGCAAAATAAAAAACCAAATAATTTATATTGATTAACAATAGATTTGGCTACTTTTCATTTTGTTTAAATCTGAGTTTATTTTGCTTAGCACCACAACTTTGAAAATCACTATATTTTTGCAGCAAATCAATTATTATTTCTTTTTATGTATTTAAAATATCCCAGCTTCTGTAATGAACAGGATGCCTTTATGTCAAGAAATAATCCTTTTTTTCTCTAATCAATGATGAATAATAAGCATAAGTTTTTCTATTTCTTCAGCATGTCCCAAACTCCCAGGATGGTGGCTTTCTTTAAGACTCCCCTTTGTGATTTAATAAGAGAGAGGAGAAGGTATCTGTGGACTATTCCTTAATTACAAGTACAGTAGTTTTAAAATCTATGGCAACAAACAAAATGAACTCAGATTTAAACAAAATGAATTCAGATTTAAGCGTATTGAAATGAACCCAAATCTATTGTAAATCAATATAAATTCATTTATTTTTAATTTTGTTTAAATCTGGATTGTTTTTTCTTGTTGCCATAGCTTTTAAAACTACTGTAATGAATTTATGACTTTGATCTTTTCTTTCTCTTTATTACTTTTTCAGCTCCTTAAATGTCCTATGAGAAAATTGCTTCTTGCTCTCTGATGGTATACATCCTGGTGTCATTATTACCCAAGGTGTAGCCAAGTTTTGCTTTCTTGGCTTCTTTCTCTGACACCCTTCTTACCAAGCTTCAAATCTAGGGCCAGGTATTCCAAGGGTCAGGGAAACACATCTTTATGATTTTGGGGCATCAAAATGACACTGGAACAGGGGGCTGTTAATAGGTTGTCTCTGTAGAATGACTGTTGGGCTTCTCCTATTCTTATGTGCTACTCCCCAGTCCAGGCTTCCTGGAAGAATGCATATTGATGGCAGACAGTTGGTTAAATTATGATTGTTTTATATTAGTTGATTCTCCTGGAGATTATTCAAGCAGCCAATAAAAGTACTTTATACTTCAGTATATATCCTGGTGCCACATTTTGGCCTAAAAATATTATCTGCAAGGCCTTTAGTTAGGTGGTTTTTTAAGAGCAAGCTTTTAGCCCAATCACATTTGATGTGAGATGGAAAAACAAGTGCCTGGAAGGCACTTGCTTGACTGGGAAGGTTCTGAGTCTGTTGAGATAGAGGTTGACCTGATATTGGGAAGTTGCTTGTCCAGTTGACTGGTATTTTTTATTCATGACATCATCCCCTTCCTTCCTTTCTTCCTTCATTATTCAGAGCCTCTCCTCCAGGGATCTTCTTCTTGAGGTACAGTTGTATAGCTTGTTGGGCATTGTTAAAGTTTCTCATGGTTTTTTATTGCTCTTTTATACTGAGTAACCTAGTCATTTGACATAGTATTGCTGGGTTTTGTAGTGAGTGTGGTCCCCATGGATATACTTGATTTCATACTTGGAAGATTACCCAACTTGGATGGGGGTGAAGTCTTGAGCTTCTTGTGTAGAAGCAATATCTAATCTTTTTTAATAGCAGGGAGAAGCGGAATAAATTATATATCTTTCAGAGGTAGTTCTAGATTTTATGCTACATTTTCTACCAATTTGGTTATTTTTTAGGACCTGCTACATATGTGATCTAGTTTTATGCATGAGATGTGCTAGAAAATGTTGCAAGAGTCTAGGTATAATGAATCTTCAACCTTCAGGGGTGTGATTCACTTTCTCTTTTGAGGCCAATGAGATGTTTCCTGGGTCCAAGACAGTGTCTAACTGGGTTGGGGCACCATCCTTCAGGTGCGCTAGTATTTTTTTGAAAAAGACATATAATGAGCTTGTAAATGTGCAAAATCTTTCAACATATTTCCTATCATCATCCTTGTATCTTCTTTATGTATCATCACATCTATATGTGTTTTACCACTTTGGGGTTGAGAAAACTATTAAAGTTTCTGTAAATTTACCCCAGGGAAACTCTTGGCCTCTTGGAAAGAGCTTTAATTGTTTTATCAATCTCAAACATTCCTTATCTGGGGGTTGGTTATTATGACCTGCCTATAAATTTTCCTGCCTTAGTACTCTTTATCAACATTGTGATAATAAATAATTGGGAAATCCTCCATGTTAAAAAGGTACTATTTTTAGGGGTTTTTAATTTCTTTATTATTGTCATAAATAAGATCTCATTAGAAATATTCTAGTATTAGTCCAATCTCACAATCACACTATTGCTTTAAAGTTTCACTGATATGTGGCTAAGAAGTTTTTCTTTCATCATATATTGGTGTCAATCTATCAGCACTAATTAATGGCAATTTGTTAATATCTCTGTGTAAATCTCTTAGATCAGATATGAAGAGGACAATATTAATGTCTCTAGTTCTGCCATCTGATCCTTGATATACAGTAGTTTTAAAATCTATGGTGCTAAGAAATAAAACTAATATTTAAGCAAAAACAACTTATATTTAAATGAAAACAACTCAAATGAAAAAAATAAAACCAATTAATTTACATTGATTAACAATATATTTAGATTCACCTCTATTTTGTTTGTATCTGAGTTGTTTTTGTTTAAATCCCAGTTGTTTTTGCTTAAATCTCAGTTTTGTTTCTTAGCATCATAGCTTCAAAAACTACTTTATAACCCCTTGTTTCAAGTGTTCCCCCTTTATGACGCTTCTGTCAGGGCCCTAAATGAACCTGGAAAATTGCTGTTGCATATTGGTTTAAAGGCTAGCTAATTAGAAATTGCATGATTGTCTTATTAATTATGGCTTCCAAGATTTACACCACTATTCTTCCCAAAATAGAATCAATGCCCTGGGGACAACTGTGTTGCAACTGAAGCAATTATAGCTCAGTATTTGATTAGGAAAGACAACAGTCAAATATAAAGGATGATAATAAGAATAAGATGTAGTTTATTGAGAGAATATTGCAATTAATATACTATATCAAGAAGCAGCAAGTCCACAGGGGGTGGCAAAGTAGCAGGCTCCATGTAAGGTTTGAAGCCAAGGAATAACTTGCGCAGGGATCAGCAAAGTTGAATTGGCAGTGCCCCTAATTAGGAGATAGTGCCTGCAATTTGACATACCATCATATTGATCCCTGCCGTTAGATACGTTGGCAGGCAAGAAGGGAATATTGGTTGCAATACCCCCTTGTCCCCTGTTTGTTGTCATGTACCAGGATTGGAACTTTGTGAGGGATCTGGGAAGGTCCTTACAAAGAGTCTTTGTGTGGGAATGGCGCAGCAGGGATGCAAGCAGTCATGGTGGAGGGTCTTGGTGTTTGCTTGGGCGTCTTTGAGCTGGTAGATGTGGTTGTCATAGACAGAAGCTATCCTGAAGGGCCAATGTGATTGGGTTCAAGCATTGCAGAGTTGAGATTAAGGGTGTAGACAGGATCACCCACAGCATATCTTGCCTCAAGGTGTTTAGTTGCCTCCTTGATCCGCTCTTGTTCTATGTTGCAAGCTTTGGCGCCATTGACTTAGGGAGGGGTAGTTATAAGGGGAGGTTTCCCAGAGATAGTGGACCATAAGTTCCTTTTTTCTACCCCTGCTGGGACATCAGGAGTTCCAAATACCAGGGCACTGGGGCTGAACCCTGTATCATGGTTGATTCTATCTTGTAAGATAAGAAGAGCAGTGGGAAGGTGCTTGGTCCAGATGGTATTTGGGTGCTCCTGAGAGATTTTGGCAAATAGTTGTACCAGGGAGCCATTTAGGCGCTATACACACTCATTGTTCTGAGGATGATATGGTGTTGTGACTGCTCATTCAAGGATGTTTTTGATGCATTATTCCTTAATAATGCTACCTACAAGTCCAGGCCCCCTGTTGGTGATGAGGTGTTTGAAGTGGCCAAAGCTAGCTGCAATCTCCTTGCCAATAAACCAGCTGATGATGGTGGTAGTGTGATTAGTGGTTGCCCATACCACTGACCAATAAGTAAAGTAGTCAATAGCCGTGATGATGTACTTCTTGCCCAGTCTATATTCAGGCAGGGGGCCCTACAATGTTGAGAGCCCATTGTTCAAAGGGCTCCATGGCTTTGATTGGCAAGACTGACTTGTATGGGGCAGTTTTGGACATTTTCTTTTCACACAAAGCACATGTCTTGAGGAGTTTCAGGATGTTCCTGGAGCATGTGGAGCCATCAAACCTTACACTTCATGATTTCAAAGAGGTTATGTCCTCTGATATGACCTAAGGTGCAGTATTTTGTCACCTTGTTGTGTGGTGCGAGATGTAAAGCATATTTTCACCTGTGTCTGCCTGGCAACAAAAGTTGTCAGTATGAGAATAGGCTGATTGACCACAAATAATCAGGCTAATTATTGCACGCAGATTATTATCATTTACATGCTGTACTATCACTAGGCTGATAATCTATTAAGTGTAGTAACTATACGCCATATAATCACCAATATATTATAGTGGATATGGCAGTTATACGCTGTATAATTGTTAGTTTATTAGGATAGATGCAACAATTATACGCCGTATTATCACTGATTATCATTCCAATGTGTTATATTATACGCTGTATAATTACTAGTTTATTATAATTGATATGGCTATTATACGCTGTATAAACGTTGGCCAATATAGTGGTTATCATTGATTACACAGTGTGTAATCACTAAATCATCAACTGTATATTGCCCATACTATCTTGCTGGACATTGTATCAACTCAGCTGCACCCAGCCTGAGGGTGTTTATGAATATATCAAACAAGTGATGTGCATATGTCAAGGAAATACCAAGTTCAGGTCAGTATTACACGGCATGTAATTGAGTTTCTTATTGGTTCAGGTCAGCATTACACAGCGGATAATCCACGGGTCAATACTGGATCAAGTCTGCTATTATACAGTGTATAATCCCCAAGTTGGCCTGTTGCATTAATAAGCAGAAGGCTTGCCAGCCAGAAAAGGATCACTAATTAAGCCCTACAAATGGAATACTGGAATTCTACCTTCCAATGTAGGAGGGCTGAACAGGGACAATTTCTAAGCATCAACTAAATACGGCAAAGTTTCACAGAGCAATAATAGGCATATAAGATACAGCCAATCAATAAATGGCAGTAGGCTAGCTAAAGAAGAGCGTAGGATATAGCTGAAGTGCCATGTACGCCTGCTAAGGCCAGTAGCAGCACACGTGCCAAGGACAGCCAATAAGGATAGGCACAGCCAGCAAAGATGAGCCTATTGCAAAGGTAGCCAATGAGAACTTTCTGAAAGGACAAGAACAAGTGTTGTTGCAATATATATTGATACAGACGCCTGAAAGGTTGACAACAAGTTCTTAGTTACACCTGGATAGATTGCAATGTAGCTAGATTGTACTCCAGCTTCAATTAATGTAATTATCTTCAAAGTTCTATTCTATTGTAGTCTGTAGTGCTCTTGTATAGGATTAGGTAGAGTAAATTGATAAGGCTAACATATATCTGTAGCTTTGAATATACCAGCAATTACCAAAGTTGCACAACATTGGTGCTCACTTGAAATCAAGCCTCTGCCAATGCCCATAGAAAAAGTCCCCATCTGCCAAGGATTATCCTTGGCTCTGCCTCCACCCAGCTTTGACAATAAGCATGGGTATGAAATTAAATCATCTGACAGTGAGAGTGCTCCTGTCTTTTCTTTCAGCAATCCTGTGGTTGTTCATCCTCCCACAACCAACCGTTTGGTTGTGGCTCCTCTGCACTCTGTTCCTGAGGGCCCTGCCTTGGTTGGTTCCACCAATTTCACACAGATTGTAGAGCTGGCTGAGGCTCTTCTTTGTGGGTTCCACCTCTGTCCTTCTGATCACCCTGATCAGAACCTCATCATCTTTCACTATTGTGACCAGGAGACTCATTAGCAGCTCTACTGGATCTATCAAAACACTTCTTTCTAAGTCCTCCAGGAGCGCCATTCTGGAGGAGAACACACTGTGGAATACCTTGCTGGCTTTGTAAAGCCTTCCGTGAAACAGCTCCAGCTTGTTGCCACCTGCCATAATCTTGAGTTGTTGTCCCTGGGAGATGCCCTCTTCTCCTGTTGTTGTGACTGGGCTGAGCAATGGGCCACGGCCAACACCTCCTTTTTGGAGATGCGTGCCATGGTCCTGGCTAATCAGTCCATGGGGGGAATGCACATGCACAAATTGATGAACTGATTGACATCCTAAACACAAATTTCAGAGCCATGGTACACAAAGCAATAGACGCCTGCAGAGCTTCTCTGGAATGGCTACAGGGCCTACACAAGTTCTGTGCTGAATCAGAAAAGTTCAGCAGGAGAATGGCAGACAACATAGCCACCATGGACTAAAACGTTATTGCCCTAGATAAAGAAGTGGAGCAGCTTGGCTCACAGCTTCATCAGTTCAAAAAATATGTCCTGGACAACTTCCAGAGACTGGAAGCAAAAGTTGACAGTCATCTGAAGGCATCCTGCACATCCATGCCAAAACCGCTGCCTTGCCTGAACAGTGCAAAGATTGCAACACTGGAGACTAAGGTAGCAACCCTGGAGAGCATAATCAGTGGATATGAGGAGGAGTTTGCTAGAGCGCACAAGACCAGAATGGCCCTGCAAACGGAGCAGACAACCTTGAAAAATGCCGTCTCATGCCTATCCAAAGCCATCATGGGTGTAGAGTCTGAGCTTTGCCAAAGAAGCCTGAAGATGGAAAACAATAATGTCCATGACTGCCTGGCTAGAATGGAAGCCCAGATCCAGCTACTAGAAACAAAAGGCTGCAAGTGCATTTCCATCAGCTGGTAAACATCATCCTCAATGCGCACAGACCAATATGAAGATGCCACTTACACCTTTGAGGAGGAAGGGGAACACCCAAACAGGGGGATTCCTGAGGTATTCACAACCCTTCCTTACAGAGAGACATTCACGCCAAAGGCCACACCTAGGGCTAGGCGTAGTTATACGGCAGATAGGCAATCAACCGCCTCCCCCCGCCAGCCCACCAAGTCTACAGCTGTAAACAAACGGTTCAAACCTCTGAACCTCCCAAAATTTGACAAACAAGGAAATGTACATTCCTTCCTGAGACTCTTTGAGATGGCCATGAGAGGCGCCAGCAATCACCAGAAGGCAACCACACTCATCACCACACTAGACGCAGTCAGCGTCAACTTAGTGATGCCACGCCTACCTGCAACTAACTGGACTTATCAAGAAGCAAGACAGGATGTACTAGAGGAGTTTGATGGGTATTATATCCTCTTCACCAGGAAGTCTGAGTTTAGCGCCATAAAGTTTGCTCCAGGCAAAACTCTGCAAGAATTTGCGGAAAGATTCTACCATGACGCTCTGGTACTCATTGGTTCCGGTACAGTCTCCACCTTTGATATCTGCGCTGCAATGAAGCAGGCCACCCACCTGTATAAAGAGCTCCACAGAGCAATAGACCCTGCCCACACCAAAGGCAAAGATGTGTCAGAAATTGTGGACTGTCTCTGTAGTCACGCCAAACCGTTTGGTCCTCCCAATTGACCCAAGTCCAAACAGCCAAAGCCAACCTACGAGAAACCACACTTCCAGAAAGAGGACTACGCTAAGCCCTCTGCACACCCTCCTGATGTGAAGGGTCCCTACTGCATTGCATGCAACACAGAAGGACACTGGAAATCAAAGTGTCTCACCAACGCCAAGAAGGTACATGCTGTACAATCTCATTGTGCTAGCACAACCGAGGGAAAATCCAAGGCAGAGTATAAGAGGGAAATTCTACCTCCTTCAAATCCCTCAACGTTCCCATTGAACCTGGCCCCAAAGACCACTATCCCAAAGAGCTGCATGAAGACGCAATCCATATGATTATAGCCAACAACCTGTATGCTGTGACAACCCAATCCCAAAGTAAAGTCAAGCAAGAAGAGGCCGCCCTGGCTGAAGTCTTGAAACCTTATGCAGCTCAGTTACAGGACACCAGAGAAAATTGTTGTTCACCATACTCTAACGACACCCCAAACTTGAAGTCAATACAAGTAGCTTTCCCCCTGGAAGAGATTAAGTCTGCATACCCCAATTTCTGCAAAAATTTGCTCCGCACCTTGGAGAGTGATGAGGAGAATGGGATACACACATTAAAAAGCCTCAATGACTCTTATATTGATTGTACCTACATTGACATATTGGTTAACAAACATCACATTTGAGCCATAATGGATAGTGGTGCTCCATTTAACATCATCTCCACTAAGATGGTGAAGAAATTGGGTATAGCCCCAGATGTGGACTACAGATCACCCTTTGGTATAGCTGGCAAGAAACTCACTTACTCTTTCGGAGCATACAGCGCACTACCTATGCAATTTGGCTCCATTGCAGTATCTGCCCCTGCAGTTGTAATGCCAAAAAACACCTACAATTTCCTCATAGGCACTTTCTTCCTGGTGAAATATGGTGCCATGATGCATTGGGGTCTTGCCACCTTCAAAATCCTTGTCAGACCTCCCTTTTCTTCAGTAAGGAAGGTCAAGACACTGCTCCCAATCACTGCAAATTTGTCAACCTGGCTTACGCCAACAGAATTGTCCCAGTAGAATACAAACTTGTTGGGAAACATAGGTGTAAACCTCCTACACAGATTCTGGAACATAAGGGTATTCTGCTGAGGACCAGGTCCGCCTTTTCCCTGGAGCCTGGACACCAGAAGATTGCAGAGACTGGGTTGTCTGTGGTTGTCCCTGAAGGGCTATATGGAGAGGTCATCAAACCCTGGGGCCGTTCTTGCTTTGAGCTGTGCATTGCGCCAGGCATTGTTACCCCAGGCCATTAGGAGATACACGTTCTCTTGGCCAACCTCACAAAGAAGACGCTTTTTATCAAGAAAGACCAAGTGGTAGGCTTCTTACACTTCTACCCCACAGAGGAACTATCCAAGGTTAAGGGATTTGGTACATTTGAGGAAATGGGTATACCAGACAAACCTGGACCAGCAGTCCATCTGACTACCCCCTTAGCTGACCTTTTCTCCCTTGGTCCTGGGGAGCAAGCTCAGGCATCTTTGCTGTTTGAAAAGTACTGCTCAATCTTTGCAGAAAGCAATCATGATCTGGGTTGTGCTGAAGGAGTTACCCACCACATTGATACAGGAACCACTCCTCCAATCTGCATGCGCCCCATACAACACTCAAAAGCAAACAAAGAAGTTGTCTCAGAAGAAGTCAAAAAACTGCTGAAACAAGGCATGCTGATTCTGTCCAAAAGTTCTTGGGCATCCCCTATCCTGATTGTCAAGAAGAAAGATGGCTCTAACTGAGTTGTCATCGACTATCAATGCCTCAACAAGGTCACCAAAAAGGGCTTGTACCCCTTACCTTGCATAGATGATGCATTAGACTGCCTTGGGGGTGCCAAGTACTTCTCTGCCATGGACCTCATATTGGGCTATTGGCAGATCAAACTACCCCCCCAAAGAACAAGAAAAATGCGCCATCATAACCTTACAAGGACTATTCCAACCAACAAGGATGCTACAAGGGCTGTGCAATGCCCCTGCAACCTTCCAGCAAGCAATGGACACCATCCTTGGCAATCTTAAACTCTTTTGTGTCCTAGTGTACTTGGACAACATCAATGTCTTCTCTAGGACTTTCAATGAGCATCTAGCTCACTTGGAAGAGGTCTTCAAGAGGCTAGCAGCTGCTAATCTTAAGATAAAGCTGCAAAAATGCCAGTTCTTCAAAGACTAGTTGGAATACCTGGGATTTGTTATAGACATTCACAGCCTGCGTCCCAAGCCCACAAAAACCAAAGCCATATCTAAGATGAAGCGACCTGAGTCAAAACGTGATGTACAGGTATTCTTGGGAATGGTTGGTTATTATTGATGTTTCATCCCCCGCTTTGCAGCCATTGGGGAACCTCTCTTCCACTTGCTGAAATTGGGAGTTGACTTTGTATGGAGTAAACAATGCCAAGGAGCCTTTGAAAAACTATGCTTGGCCTTGTCAAGCAACCCTGTTCTGATGTACCCAGACTTTGACAGACCATTTGTGATCCATACCAATGCCTCACTTACTGCAGTTGGGGCTGTATTATCCCAACTTGACAACAAGGGACTCAAACACCCTGTAGCCTACGCTAGTAGGACACTAAACGTCCATGAACGCAACTATACAGTGACAGAGCGTAAATGCCTGGCAGTCATTTATACATGCAAACAATTTTGGGTCTACATCTATGGTGTACGGTTCACAGTGGTCACAGACCACACGTCCCTAGCTTGGCTCCAGAGCCTCAAGGAACCAGAAGGCCAACTTGCTCAATGGGCATTGAAACTACAGGCCTTGGATTACAAAATCCTCCACTGCCCTGGCAGCAAGCACCAGAACGCAGACTGTCTATCCCATTTACCCACTGTGGCCCTAGTGAGCCCATTAGCAGATCAGCTGTACCACAAAATGATGACCGGGAAGTTTAGCAACAAGCCCAAGAAGGTGCAGCATATCCTACAAGACCTTTGAAAGGATACAGTACTACGCAATGGTGTGCTATACAAGCTGGTGGATGGCAAGGAACACATATTCCCTCCTCCCTCCAAAAGAACTAGCATTGTTACAGCTGCTCATAAGGCAACAGGTCATGGTGCCTTTTGGAAGACCAAGGAAATCCTTTCTTGCACCTACTTCTGGGAAGCAATAAATTTTGACATCCAAGAGACAATTGACTGCTGTATTGAGTGCCAAGGGAATAAGCCACTACGTAAAAGAACAACTTACCAGATGGTGCAACCCCACTTTGCCTGGCACACTGTATCAATGGACGTAGTGGGACTGCTCCCACGTAGAAGGCCTGGCTTTTGTTATGTGATAGTGGCTATATATCACCTCACTAAGTGGGTGGAAGCCCAGCCTCTAAGGAAGGTAGATGCTCATTCTACTGCACAGTTTGTCTTGGATGCCATTGTACTCCATCACGGCTGCCCACAGTTCCTACTCTCAGATAATGGGACTAACTTTACAGCCTCAGTAATATCAAGAGTGAACAACCTCATGGGAGTTCAAGGGGTACTCTCCACTCCATACCACCCTGATACCAACGGGATGGTGGAACGTGTCAATGGTACCCTAACCCAGATCCTCAGGAAATTAGCTTCATTGTGTACATCTTCCTGGGAAACGTACTTGGGAGCAGCAGTGTTTGCGTACAACATCTTGCTTCACTCTACCACAGGGGCGTCTCCATTTCAGCTGATGTATGGCCGCCACCCTGCCATTCCGCCCGTTCTATACTTGGCCACTGGTGACCCTGGGCAACTTTCCTACAATCAGTACCTAGGACAACTGGCCAAAACCCTCATCAAATTGCAGGCATCTGCTTTTAGCAACACAGCTATCAAGACCCAAGCCAGATTTGAGAGGGACTCCGCTAATAGAGCCCCACTGCCTTCTTTTGAGGTAGGGGAGGGGGTCACATTCTGCAACACTTGAGGGGCAGGTAGATCCCACAAACTAGACAAACTATGGGTAGGCCCCTTTGAGATCATAGAGAAAACCTCACCTGATGCCTACACCATCAAGGATAAGAATAGTGGACAAATATTCAACTGTGTACATGCAAAGTTTCTACATCCATTCTGCACCCCAAAGGAAGGGCCTAATTAAACACTATCTGAACTTTTCATAAAAAGAAAATAACATAAGTAATATAAGCACATTGTATAATTCACAAACAGGAAAAATATAAAAAGATATAAAAGATATAAAAAGAAATATATAAAAAAAATAAAAATATATAGAAAGTGCATTATATTGGAAGCGGACTTAGTCCTACAAATCTTTATTGCTGAGGGCCCTCCTCAGGCTCCTCAGGGACATGGTGGGTGGTAGCCTCCACATAGTCACCAAAAGTGTGGGTGGCCACCACCTGATACAGGACAACAACGTTCCGGAGCCACATATGTTGCACCTTGGGGGAGAGCTGCTCCCAGTGCATAATGGGCACAGTCAGGGCCAGCTCCCCATCTGCTAGGCAACCCAGGCCACACTCAATGGGAAAGCACGCCCCCAACACCAGGCACTCCACTATAAACCCCTTGGAAGGGTAGTTGGCCAGAAGACCCCGTTGGCAACGCAACACTTCACATCAGTAGAATTCCAAGATGGCCTGCATCTAGGCCAAGGAACCACAAGGAAGTGAAGGCTTTGGTACTAGAAAAAGGTTCCCAAACAAAGCCATATGAGGATGATACTGGGCAGGATCCCCGGTCTCCAGCTTTTCCAGGGTCAAGTTGATGGCAGCAGCCAGCCAATTATGCTGGTTGTCAGCACGCCAAAGACCCCACTGGTTGGTAGAGTTGGGACTGGGTCCCCAAGCATGGGACCAGACTTGCACTACTGCCCAATTAAAATCAATGACACTGGCATACTCAGCATACATCGCAACATTGGAGCAAGGCAGCTCTACTAAGACCCCCTCCAGAGGCCAGGCCAGCTCATGAAGGGCCACAGAGCAAACAGCAGGAGGGTGATACTGTTCAGAATGACAAAGGCAGGAGTGAATATCTGTCCCCTGCCCACGGGACAGAAGAACAAAGAGGAACTTGCTTAAAAAGCTCATAGCCTTGGAACAGGCCTTTCACCTCAAAGTCCATGTGATTGGGATTGTATGTGAGTACCACGGAACCCAGCAAGGCCAGATCAGGTGTGTAGGGTACGGTAGGTGGGCAGGGAATGACAGCCCTGGCCCACCAGACCTCCAGGTCCACCGAGGTAGCCCAATTGGCACCCCCAACCACCAGAGGAGGATGATTCTCCTGTTCAACTTCTTGCTCCAGGATTGGACTGTGGGGGCGCTGGAAGGGATTGGTCACCACGGTGGTGGCCAAGGACAACTCTGAGTGAGTATCATTCTTGTGAGCCCGTAATGAACACCAACCGTAGAATTGGAGACAACATGCCTCCTTGCTCTGGCAGTAGAATTCTTGTTGGCGCTCCTCTGACATGGTTGCCAGGAACTCCTGGTACTCTTCCTTAGTACTGAGGCAGGAGGAAGTTGTTGAAAAAGCCATAATGCCTGATCCTCTTCTTACCCTCTTTATTTATGGTCAAGAGGGGGGAAATGTGAGATTAGGCTGATTGACCACAAATGATCAGGCTAATCATTGCACACATATCATTATCATTTACATGCTGTACTATCACTAGGCTGATAATCTATTAAGTGTAGTAATTATACACAGTATAATCACAATATATTATAATGGATATGGTAGTTATACGCCGTATAATCACTAATATATTATAATGGATATGGCAATTATACACCATATAATTATTAGTTTATTAGGATAGATGTAACAATTATATGCCATATTATCACTGATTATCATTCCAACGTGTTATATTATACACTGTATAATTACTAGTTTATTATAATTGATATGGCTATTATACGCTGTATAAACGTTAGCCAATATAGTGGTTATCATTGATTACACGGTGTGTAATCACTAAATCATCAACTGTATATTGCCCATACCATCCTGCTGGACGTTGTATCAACTCAGCCCCACCCAGCCTGAGGGTGTTTATGAATGTATCAAACAAGTGATGTGCATATGTCAAGGAAATACCAAGTTTGGGTCAGTATTACATGGCATATAATCAAGTTTCTTATTGGTTTGGGTCAGCATTACACAGCAGATAATCCACAGGTTGAGCACTACTGGATCAAGTCTGCTATTATACAGCGTATAATCCCAAATTCAACCTGTTGCATTAATAAGCAGAAGGCTTGCCAGCCAGAAAAGGATCACTGATTAAGCCCTACAAATGGAATACTGGAATTCTACCGTCCAATGTAGGAGGGCTGAACAGGGACAATTTCTAAGCATCAACTAAATACAGCAAAGTTTCACAGAGCAATAATAGGTGTATAAGATACAGCCAATCAATAAATGACAGTAGCCTAGCTCAAGAAGAGCGTAGGCTGTAGCTGAAGTGCCATGTACACCTGCTAAGGCCAGTAGTAGCACATGTGCCAAGGACAGCCAATCAGGATAGGCGCAGCCAGCAAAGATGAACCTATTGCAAAGGTAGCCACTTAGAACTGTCTGAAAGGACAAGAACAAGTGTTGTTGCAGTATATATTGATACAGACGCCTGAAAGATTGACAACAAGTTCTTAGTTACACCTGGATAGATTGCAGCTGCTAGCTAGATTGTACTCCAGCTTCAATAAACGTAATTATCTTCAAAGTTCTATTCTATTGTAGCCTGTAGTGGTCTTGAATAGGATTAGGTAGAGTACATTGACAAGGCTAACATATATCTGTAGCTTTGAACATACCAGCAATTACCCAAGTTGCTCGACAGTCAGCATCAGTGATGAGCTGGTTTCCATTGTTCTTCAGTTTGGAAATGGTCATGGAGTTAAGTCCTTTGTAACAGGTGGCCTCAGGGCGCAGGTAAATCATGGGCCAGTCTGGGCCTAACCTGTCATCCCCTGTGTTGGACGCTATGTAAAGCCTGGAGAGAGCATCATCTGTGACAAGTTCTTTACCAGTTTTGTATTAGATATGTTGTTGGTACGGGAACAGATGCTTGATCCATTCTGCCTGGCTCCATGTCAAGTGCAACTGAGTTTTGAAGTACTGAAGGGATTTGTGGTCTGTTAGTACTTAGGGTAGGAATGTGGCTCCTTCCAGGTAACAGTACCATTTTTTGATGCAATGCACAATTTTTTCTAGCTCTTTATTGTGTATGGGGTAGTGTTGCTCTGAGTTGGTAAGCTTCTTGGATTTGTATGCCACAAGGAGGAAAACACTTTTGTCAGTTTCCACCCTTAGCACACCTCCTATGGCTCTATCAGAGGCATCAGTCTCAAGTTTGTACTGATGGTTCTAATTGGGGAATTGTAATACAGATGCAGTTGTAAGTCTTTGCTTCAACGTCTCAAAGGCTTAATCTCTGGCAGGGGTCCAGTGGAATTGCTGTTTTGTGTTTAGAACCTCAGTGAGAGGTGCAATTAGTTATCTGCAGTTGAGATGAACTTCTGCACATATGCAACCAGCCCAAGAACCTGCACACCTGATCCACATTGGTGGGGGATGGCATGCTAGTGATTGTCTTTATTCTGGCAAGGTTGGGCTTTATCTCTTAGGCAGATATGTGTGCCCCAGGAGCAAAAGCTCTGACCAAAGGAATTCACATTTGGTTTTCTTGGCCTTTAACTGGTGTTTACAAAGGGTGTTGAAGACAGCATAGAGGTGTTGGAGATGTGTGGTTTGGTCTTGACTGAAGTCAATAATGTTTTAAGATACACAACAGCACATTTTAATTCATATCTTCAAAGGCTTTGTTTGTCAACATGGCAAAGGTAGAGGGAGTGTTTGTCATTTTAAAGTTCATGACACAACACTCAAGCAACCCATAGTGTGTGCAAAAGGCGGTTTTTGCCTTGTCCCCTGGTGTAATATGGACCTGATTGTACACTGTGATGAGATCAATCTTACTAAAGACCTTTACACCTGCAAGCATTTCAAACAGGTTGTCAATCAGCGGCAGGGGGTACTTGTTTTTGACTGTCCCCTTGTTCAGGGCGCAGTAATTGATTAACAGACAAAGGGACCAGTCCTTCTTTGATACAAAGAAGACTGCAGACCAGTATGGCAAGAGGAAGGGGCAGATAAATCCTTTATTGAGCACGTTCATGAGGTGTTGACAGAGAGTCTTTTCTTCCTTGGGCATCAAGCAATAGAGAGGTTGTGCCTTTGGCAGCAACCCTTGTAACTAGACAGAACGCTGTATTCCTCTTGAAAGGGGGCAGTTGGTTCAGAGTTTTTGCTTAATACATCCTTAAACTTGTTGAGAAAATCCTATAAGGCTGATTATGGATCCCTATTGTTGGAGTTGAGGCAGGTTCAGCCCTGATGACTTCAATCAAACCCTGATTGAAATCCAATTTTCCCCCTTTAAACTTGTAGAGACTCTCTTCTGTGATACATACCAAGATTATGTCATGAAGTAGCTTGTTCATTTTGATGGAGTAGATTTGAAAACCTACCCTGTTTCTGTTGAGTGTAATCACAGAGGTGTCCCAGTCAATGTATAGACAATTATTCTAGAGACAGTCAAGGTCAGAAATAACATTTTGGCTGAGTCTGGCCAGTATTGGCCCAGAGTGTCATGCTCAAATCCTAAATTCTGACTTTTAAAAATTTGAAATTTAAAATTCCCAAAGGAAAATTAATTTCCAAACTTTAAGTCAGTAATTTTGAGATAAAACCCCCTCCCTTTTTTGACATTTGATTTTTGCTTGATATCAAAAGCAAAATTTCAGTTACAGCTCAAAAGTTATGTAACCACCTTGGTTACCCCTTTATTTCAAAACCGTTGAAGATGCCCTACTTCTGTTTGAAGTTTATTCAAACTCTCCCCTTATGTCTTCTGTTGCAGTTGCAACTTAATTTTCTATATAAATAAACCCAACAAGGAAGAGTAAGCTTAACCCAAAATTCTAAGGTTTTCTCCTGCTTAAGATTAGAATTTCTTATTTTTAAACATTTTAAATTTAAAACTTAAAATTTAGCTTCAAAATTACCTGTTTCTTTTTTCTTGAAAACTCAATCTTTGAAATTTACTTAACTTTCAACTTTGAAATTAACAATGTATCTTTTTCTTAAAAACTTGATCTTTGAAATTTACTTAAGCTTTTAACTTTAATTTTAAAATTATCTTTTTATTATACTTTAATTTTTTAAGCATTGATTTTCAAAAATTAAAATTTTAACTTTAAATTTAACATTTTTGTTATTCATTTTTACTGATTTATCAGAAACACTTTGTTTTTCTTTATAAAATCTATGTGGTCTATTTTTCTTTATTAAAGCTAAATCATTTTTTATTCAAAAATAATGCAGGTAGTTTTATTATTCTAGAGTAAATTTTGTTACCATAAAAATAATAACTCAGCAAACTGCTGCTTTATTTACAAATCTTTTAAATTTTAAAGAAAACTTATACAGTAGTTTTAAAAGCTATGGCAACAAGAAAAAACAATCCAGATTTAAACAAATTTAAAAATAAATAAATTCATATTGATTTACAATAGATTTGGGTTCATTTCAATTTTGCTTAAATCTGATTTATTTTGTTTGTTGCCATAGATTTTAAAACTACTGTATAGAGTGATGACTTATTATTCTCATGGAGATTTTCCCAACATTGAAATACCACTTGTAACCACTCAAAATTTAGTGATTACTTTGCCTTATATTATAATTTTGGGATTTTTACAAACTTTGTCTCCACATTTCACAAAATATAAGCTTTTGGCAGTTTCTCTTAAGGTTTTACTGCAAACAGTACCTAAATTTTTATATCTTTTAAATTTAAATCCAGTAGCTCTGTAGCTTTTATTTATATTCTTGCTCCATTTTGGGCAAGGACTTACACAAAGAGCTTAACCTGTATGTTCCACATTCTTACAGAGAAGAGTACTGTCTTGTGAGTGATAGCTACTCTGTGGGAGTTGGCCATATGTACTGCTTTAAAGCAACTGGGAACTTGGTCTAGCTGTTGGGAGTCTGAAAATTCCTGGTTGACTATGTTGAAATTGGCCCTAGTGTCTACCAAAAGTTTCTGGATGTTTCCACAGAAAAAAGGGGTAGGCCAAGCAGGTGATTTTATTTGATGAATGCCTGGCTTGGAGGACAGGGTCATCACTGTGAACTTGGAATACATCTAGGGTCTCTACTTTGTGCACATTTTAGTCACAGGGATTCTTGACAAGGAGAGATTGAGAGTGTGGATCAAGCAGGGTTGCATAACCTCTTGTATCTACAACCCCCAGGCTTTTCCTGAGTCCTCAATCTGGGCTAGGTAGAGCTCCCTCTTACAAGGGCGTTTGGTCCTATTTTCCTGCTGATAAGGTTGGTGGTGGCCTTTTTGGTTGTGAGTATTGCCAAGTGCAGGACAAGTTTGGGGTGCATCATTGGAGCTATGAAATACCATTGAGGCCTTGTTTTTAGCTTCCACAATGGCCTTATAGCAGTCATTGATGGAGGTGCAGCGCCCTACAGGCACCCATTTACAGATGTGGGGCTTCAACCCATTGATGATGAGGGTGTTTAGCATTGCATTTCCGTTGGTGATGGCTTCTGGGGCAGTGGCAAGTGCTTGATGCCAGGCAGTAAAGTACTCAGAGATGCTGTTTGTCTGTTTGATATCAATTAGAGGTGTCCCTACTACAATGGGCGAGAAGGTTTTGCTGTAGCAGGATCTGGCAGCGTCCCTGAAGGTGGTCCAAGAACTTCAAGCTTCTGACTGGCCCAGTTGGTGGACCATACTGCGGTAGGCCCTGTGAGGCGCCCAGATGCAGTGGCAACCCACATGGGTTCTAGTACTTGGAAAATATGAAGGAAGGTCTCTGTGGAGTGAAGCCAACTGACAATGTTGGCCCCCTCCAGACCACCCACAAAGGACTCCAGTTGTAGATTCAGCATACATTGAGATAGGTCCAACTGCGGCAGGGTGACGCTGGCAGCATGTTGTCCCAGGCAGAGGAGTTATAGATGCTGCTTAGTACTAAATGGTCTTAGTATACAACATATCCCTTGGGGATGTCTCCATCAGGAATAGGGAGGAAGGTTTCCTGGTGTGGAGTAGCCATACAGCCTGTTCTCTGTCCTTTCTTGGGGGTATTTTCTTATAGGTAGGTTGTTAATCTATGACTGCTATCACTGTTGCAACTGAACTAATTATAGCTCAGTATTTGATTAGGGAAAACAACAGTCTAATATAAAGGACAACAACAATAATAATATGTAGTTTATTGAGGAATATTGTAATTAATATACCATATTGAGAAGCCACAAGTCCACAGGGGGTGGCACGGTGGCAGGTTTGATATAAGGTTTGGGTTGTGGAATAACTTTCACAGAGATCAGTGCATCAAATTGGCAGCGCTCCTAATTTGAAGATAGTGCTTGCAATTTGACATTTCTATCAGATTGACCCATGTTGTTAGACATGTCATGGGGTAGCTCTTTGAGTGCCCCCTGTGTATTGTAATATACATTAGCATACAGGAAGATAATATTGGTCACAGCATGCAGATTTGCCGCCAAGCCATAAACAAATTTCTCAGCAGTATATAGCTTTGAAATTTGTAAATTCCTTACTTGCTAACATCTGTAAATAAACAACTCTTATTTAATGCAAACAGAGCCCTTTAATTTTTCAGGAGGTTATTAAATTACTACAAATCTTATACTGCTGATATTTTTTAATAGAGAGTACTTGCAGTTATAACACCAGCCCTGGGAAACTGAGCAAAGTTTTGCTGCCTCATTAGAACCAAAATTTGTGCCAGTTTCCTCAGCCAGGTGCCTGGGTCAAGAAATAGATCCTGCCTCTTTACCCCTTCCAAAGCTTCTCCCAGATCTACCACTTGCCCCACTAAGTAAGCAAGTTAGCACCCCATCTGGAGAACTTCCCCTTGCAGCTGCCATCAATCCACCTCATGACTGCAGAAAGCTTGGATTTTCCTGTGTAACCATTTTAGGGCTTGCTGAACAAGTGATCTCACATATGAGAGCCATGTGAGCCTGGGCTACTGCTGCCTGGTGTCAGGGAATTCTTCCCTGACTACATTAACAATATGGAGTTTTCAAAGGATTGTAATAGCCAAACAGCCTACAACAAAGTTTTAAACACCATGCACAACTTGGATATCAAGCTGGACAGGGATTGAACCCAGAACCCTAAAGACAAGACAGACATTAGCTTGCATTCATCATTTAAACTTAGTTTACCTTTTTATTTTGGTTTGATTCATTTTAATTTTGCTTTTGCCTTTACCCCTGGCTTCAAAACTGTTAATAATCAACTAGATAACATCACTTACTGCCAGACATCTGATTGGCTACTCACCTTCCAGTTGCTGCTCTCTTAATTATGTGGTCCATATATGAACCAGGCTCTGTTCTCCAATCTTACTAAGTTTCAGCCCTATCACTGCTTAATTGTGGTTTTCCTTTTTGGCTGTTTATCAGATACTCTTGAACTCCAGTATGACACTTAAATTAATTAAGTTACAGGTTGAGCAACATATGATCAGATTAATTTCCAGTCTTATTTTATGAGACTTGTTTCTAAATCCTCTCCCACTCAGTTAACCTCATAAATGTTTGTAGTTAACCAATGAGGTATATAAGGTAGCTAATTTTATCATTCTTACTTTTTCCAACAATAAAGCTATTTTTCTTCTATTCTAAACTTGAATACACCCTTCTTTTACACCCTCCTTTTTTGAGACCATGAAAGGAATCCTATTACTGTTCTGGTTTCTAGCTCTTTGCTTCTCTGTGGTATTGTCCCTAGACAATCCAACTCCCACC
This sequence comes from Entomophthora muscae, assembly GCA_014839935.2. Classification (NCBI taxonomy): domain Eukaryota; kingdom Fungi; phylum Entomophthoromycota; class Entomophthoromycetes; order Entomophthorales; family Entomophthoraceae; genus Entomophthora; species Entomophthora muscae. The sequence continues at coordinate 611,853 of QTSX02000718.1, read as the reverse complement.
ATAGACTGGCACAATTCTTCTCCTGGTGACTCCCACCAGAAGGAGTCCCTAGAAAACGGTTGGTTCAAGTATCCCTCTGGTTACTGGGGAAGGAAGTTCCAGTATGACTGGTCCACATCTCTACCTCCTCCTGCTGAACTATTCTTGGTGAGACCAAATTCCTCCTTCTGCTTGCTGTTCTATCTGGTAGGATACTACTTGCTGGGTAGATTCAGCTCCATGATGGGTAGGTTTACATTTCTAGGGAATTTTGGACACTTAGCAATGGTTACACTCACTATTGGTTTGGTTATTTCAGGGCTCAACTTAGGGGCCTTGGCTCACCAGATTGGGAAACTGTTCCCTCTCAAGTAGGTCCCTGACAGTTTGTTGGAACCCCTTTTGGGCTTCTTACTTAGAAGCTCAGAATCAACCCCTTCAAGCCACCTGCTTTACACCACAATCATTAAGAGCCTGGCAGTCATCCTTATCACCGTCATTATCAGTCTTACTACCTACCATCTTGTTCAACTATTCACTCATGCCAATGTCACAGTAGGTTCCATCATGCCGGGTATTATCTGCCCAAGCAAGAAGGCTCAAAAAGCCAGAAAATCTTTATCAAAATTGACCAAGTTAACAGATTTAAATCAAACAGTTGATTGAAAATGGGTTTGGCTGCTCCAGTCTGTCAGCTGAAACTGGTTCCCCTTTTTAAATTGACATTGATAAATTGACGTAATTTGAGGGTCACCCAATATGAGCTTGTCAATCAGCATGGTTGTCAGAAACTAGTCACACAAGGGTTCTTTGCAACCTGGACCAGATACTTACTTGATAATGCAGAAGGAATGGGAGGTCAAGACTCAGGTGGTATTGCTTAGTCAATTTTTCTGATATATATTGAATAATTTTCACTGTTTCAACTCTAAGAGTTGAGTCCTCCTAAAATTTTACTCAATAAAAATCATTTATTCCAAGTTCTAATTTACTTTTAAAAAATGCATCCTGTGGTTGGGTTGTTACAATATATTCCGTACAATCTGATTATCAACAGAGTCATTTCTGGAAGATGGGGTCCTGCAGTTGGAACTTTGCTGTTGGTGCTGCCCAATGTTAATTTTGCGCCAGCCAATTTTGCAGCACCTCCCCCCATTCCTGAAACTGAAAATTGTGTAGCCTCCCAATGTCCAGAATTTTACTCTAAAGATTTGTTGATGTCTCAGGCCATTTATCTTGGGCTACTTTGGTTAGGATTAATTGTTCTGCTTAATCCTGGTATTACAATTGGAAAATTTACAAAAAGATATTTGAAGCCACGTTGGTGGTTAATCATTAATTCTATGTGGATTTGGGTGGTAATTCCCCATCACTTAGAAATGGCTTCATACTATCCTGTGATTTCTGTCACATTACTCAACTCTTCTACATCTGAGTTTTTGAAAGCAGTTTGCCATTGTTGTGTTTGGTTCCAGGGGATGACATCCTGGAGGACACAGCAGGAAATCTTTATAACAAAAGATTTGAGGTTTAAAGCTAGCCTTGGGTTAGCCTTCAGGGCAAAATTAAGGACTTGTACCTTAATTTCCTGGAAAACAAGATGTAAAAGTCCTTTTGGCAGAAAGGACAGGAAAATCTTGAAGATTATAAACGCCAATGCAAATATGGATAAACTTGGTTTTATTAGGAATAATGATTCTACTTTAAATAATAGGCAGGGGACAGTGATCACTCATTAGGAAGACAGAGTGGCTGAGGGGGTCATGTTGGGATGAGGTAATACCAGGATCAATCACAGACAGCTACAATAATCTGGAATGGGTGGATATTGAACCAGACCCATTTGCGGAAGGCAAGGAATTTTTGAAGTTGAACGCAAACCCAGCCAAATCTTTGCAACTATCACAATTTGAAGGCCATATCAAAATAGCATTAATTGCGCAATTTACAGCAGTCATGAATTTGTGTTTCTTTTCCACTGCTCTGTTGAGATATCTGCCTTTACCATGTTTATTTGTATCAGCTCCTTTCTGAGCTTTCAGTTTGGGATTTTCTTTAATTTGTGGTTTCCATCTCCAGTTGCAGTTGTTGAGACTGGATCTTCTGTTTCCTTTTTCTATTGTCATGTCATTGTGGCATCCAGATTATTTTCCTGCTCCACCCACTGATGAGATTTCACGTGAAGTTTTGTCAGCATTATAATTCTATTCCGGTTCAAGCCTTAGTCATAGATCCCAAGGTTACCATGTGATGACAAAGGTTTCTGAGGATGCTTGTGAATGGTTGTTGTCCGTGGTGGAGTGCAATCCATGTGTTTTAACTGAAAGTGCATCTCTATACCCTTTGTTAAAAAATTTGTGTGCATCTATTGAGAAGCTCAAAGTATATTGTAAGCTGTACGCCTTCCATCAGGGTACTACTCCGCTTTCAATATTCCTTCCTCAGTTTCTCACCTACTGCCGCACAATTGATGTTCCTGAGGTGAATAAACTCTCAGTGTTGTGGTTAGCAGTTGACCAGACTGCCCAGGATTTGGCAGTTTTGGATTCCCTGTTAACCACAACTGAGGCCCTGGTAAGCCAAATTCTTTCTCTGGTCTCAAATCTGTCTACTTCCAAGAAAGATGCATTGGTAATTGAGGACAAACCCACTGCGCGCTCCTGGTTTTCTGGTTTTTGCTCCATGATAGTTCCTTCCAACTAAAGCCAAGATTGTTCTCCCCCTAGTCTGTCTCAGTTGCAATTGGCAGTGGTGAACAAACCCGCCAATGTAAAAGAGGCCCCAGTAGTGTCCGGTCCTGATAGTTCTTTGGCAATGCTTCAGCATGTTGTACCTGCCAAATATTCCGTGGTTACGTCCAAAGAGGTGCCCCTTGTTCCCATTGATTGTGATAACCCTGTTCTTCCAGCTGCTGTCCAAGAGATGATTGAGAGTTACTTCCAGGAGCATCCTGCCTCCTTAGCTGCCGTCCATACTGCCAATGAAAAACAAGACCCTGCCAAGATAGCCACCTTTGCTGCCAATAAATCTACTTCTGGTTACTTCTTGTTTTATGGTAGCATTGATAACGGTCAGACTATCTACTAGCTAGCCATTTTGTTGGATACAGGTGCTTCCAAAAACTTTATGAGTGTGGAGACTGCCAACTTGCTATAACTCAAGTACCACCCGGGAATGCTTGTTGGGGGTGGGAACTGTCAGATGTTTCCCTCTTTCCAGCTGAAGCAGCCAGTAACTTTTGTGGTTTTGGGTCAGTCTTTTACCGCAAGGTTCTCTGTTTGCTCCTCCCTGATGTATCCTATCATTTTGGGTGTGGGTTGATGGAGAGATAATAATGTATCCACCTTACTGAAAGAAAATGTATTACAGGTGGAACACTCTTTGGGTATATCTATTTGTATTCAGCTGTTAGGTATATCCAAAATGGAGAAATCCTCTCAGACTATTTGATTGGTTCCTGTCTCTGTTCCCACAAGTTTGGATTTACCTGCATGTTTACAACCCTGGTCCGCGGTGTTTGATACTACCAGAGGTGAGGTCCTTCCCAAGCACACTCAGTTTGACTTTGACTTTAAAGTTACCGTTGATCTGATTTGAATTGCGTCTCCTATTTACCCTTTAACTTTGAAGGAAGACGCATGTTTGGAGGAATGGACTTGTGACATGTTGGCAAAGGGATATATATTTAAAAAGGGTTTGTCAATTTGCTCTCTGTTGTTGTTTGCTCAAAAGGCTGATGGGTCTCTTTGTCCTTGTGTTGACTATGGGAACTTAGATAACATCACAATCCCTGATCCCTATCCTTTACCTCTCAAAGCACAGATCTCTAGGTGTGTTGAGAAGGCAAAGGTATTTTTAAAACTTGATCTGCTGAATGCTTTCAATCAAATCTGGATTGTGGAAGGAATGGAATGGTTGACAGAATTCAGAACCAAGAGGGGTATCTTTCAGTTCTGGGTAATGCCTTTTGGATTGAAGAATGCTTCAGCTTGCTTTCAGCAACTAATTGATTCTGTCTTGGGGGATCTCCTGGGTGTATGTGCCATTGTGTATATGGATGATATCTTGGTATTCTCTCCAGATGAGGAGTCACATAAAGCCCATCTGTCAGCAGTGGTAGAGCGCATCCTCCAGGCCAACTTTATCATTAAAAGAAGCAAATGTGAATTCTTCAAACGTAAGGTTATCTTTCTGGGTAATATTATCTTTGAGGATGGCCACACCATTGCCCCTGACAAGGAAGCTGCAATTTGAGATTATGCTAAGCCTGTGACAGTATCCCAACTCTGTAGTTTCTTGGGTACTTGCACGTTCTTGAAGAAGTTCACTCCACACCTGTCTGAAGTGGGCGCCCTGTTATATTTGGCTAGTGGTAAGACAACTTTGGTCTGGATGCTTGTGTGAGAGAGGGGGGCTAAACTAACTAAGTTTGGCTCCCATCCTGGCAAAACAAACCACCAGGATGCTGTCCAGTGGAGAACTGGAACAGCTGCTCAAAGGGGTGACCACAGGGAGGACACGGGGGACAACTGAGGGAAATAGGCATTCAGTGCCATCAGCGCCAAACTGGTGAGCAGCCAGGAGGTACAGGCAGAAGGGGACATCACAGAGGTGCGCAAAGGTACCAAGTTGCTCTTTTCTAAGACAGGCGGGACAGACATTAGTACCATCTCGTCCACAGGAGCGGGTGAAGCATAGTCATCATCATCCAGATCCAGATCATCACATATCAGACTTTTCACCACAGCCTCCCCAGAATAAAGGAGACTACCAGGCAAACTCAGGAGGCTGGAGGGGGCCTCACTTGCAAGCTGCACAGAAGAGGAGATTTTAGACCACAGGTCCAGTGAGGTAGACTATAGGAGGAGCAAGAAAGGAGCCAAAGAAAATGCAACAAATCTTATAACTGGGAGTATCATATTCAGATTCTCCACAAAATTTGGGGAGGAATGATGGGGTTTTTTTGATTACAAGCAGTAAAAGGAAAACCAAACAAGGTAGCCACAAGCAAGAAGACAAGAGAAGCAACAAAGTAGGCTTGGAGAGCTTGGCGGTGTGCTCAGGTATCTTTAAAGTGATCAGGGACAAGAGCGGGTTTGAAATCAAAGTGTTTAAAGGAAAAATTAGAAATAAAGTAGGTTTTTATATTGATTTTTACTAAAAAAAAACTTAGTTTCAAGTGTAAATATTCAAAACAAAAGCAAAAACCAAAACCGCTATGCACTGGGGTCAGTTTAAAGGGTTCCAGAAGAGGGACCAGGTTCAAAACAGGAAGTTTAAGGGTAAGGATCAAGGCAAAGACTAACACTTTAATTCTACAAGATGGGGGACTCAAACAGAAGTCCAACCAAACAACAAATTTTAAAATTTAGTGTGACAAAACTCCAAACTTTTAATGAATTGAAAATTGACAAGCAGGGGACTCAAAGTCCCCTGGCCTTGTTAAAAGGGATGGGTTTGGTAGATGTTGGTCACATGGCCTCCAATGTAGCATCTGATTGGTCATGAGAGAAATTTTGCTGGCCAGGGCCAGGGGGACTGGAGGGTTTCACTGTAATTTCTGCAGCCCCCCCCTGATTGGCTGGAAGTCAATGCAAGCAATTCAGATCTAGTTGACTTGGTAGTTGCTGATGTGGCCCCATTTGATTGGGCATTCCTGATTGTTTTTAAAAGCGGACAATACCAAGCTAATAAATAGTCCAAATTAACTAGTGTTTCTTCCCAAGCTGGAGCAACTAGAGCCAGGGGTCTTACAGGGTATGCCAACACAAATCTTTCATCCACTGTGTGAGCTAAATCATTGAGTGAATTTAGTGGTTTTGCTGGACTTTGTGCAGTCTTTTTTGTGCAACAGGGAAATACAGTCCTATCCAAAGCCAAAGGGGGCAGTGAATTTACAGCCTGAGTGCGCAAATGCGTTCACAGCAGTCAAGGCTCTTTTGTTGTTGTTGCCTGTGTTGAGACATGTGAATCCTGAGCTTCCTTTTGTGGTTTACACAGATGTATCTAAATACGCTGTGGCTGGTGTGTTGTTGCAGACTGCTGACAACAGGATTGAGAGACCAGTAGGGTATTTCTCCCAAAAGATGGAAGCTTGTGAGCGCAATTACATGATTTACAACAAGGAATTGTTGGCTATTGTGGAATTGTTAAAGCATTGGCATCACCATCTCATATTGGCACATCATTCATTTGTAGTAAGAACTGACCACAAAGCTCTTTTATATTATTGAAAACCCAGGGTTTTATCAGGTCATCAATCCAGATGGTATGGTGACCTGACAAGATACAAGTTCAGCTACAAGTTTGTTAAGGGATTGGAAAATCACTTGGTCAATGCACTAAGCAGGAATCCTTCCCATCTCCCAGATGCTAGTGTGGATACTGAGTTCAACACACATACTATAATTCTAGATGAGGCTGTGGTGCCTTTTGTATTGTCTCCACCTGCTACACTGGCTACCATGTCCCTAACTGAAGGTGAAGACCTGGACTTATATTCCAAGGTTAAGTTTTTCCAACCTTTGTCAAAAGGTTATGATAGGCTATTGGAGCTAGCATGTGCAAACCCAGTAGGTCAGCCTCAGGGTTATCATAAAATAGGTCCCATCCTATATCATCAAGGTTGCTTGTGGGTCCCAGAACAAACTATTTGGGATGAAATCATGGAGGCTCATCACACTTGTCTAACAGCAGGCCACCCAGGGAAAAACAAAACAGTGAAACTAATCCGCTGCCAGTTTTCCTGGAAAGGTTTGACAGTGAAGGTGACAGCTTTTTTTGCAATTTTCTGGTATGTGTTCAATCTAAAGCAAGCTGGAACAGAACTACAGGCTTATTGGTTCCACTGCAGCCTGCTGCAGGACCCTGGGCGTCTGTGTTGATGGATTTCATTGGTGAACTTCCCAATTCCAATGGGTTTAACACAATCATGGTGGTGGTAGATTGCTTCACAAAAATGGCGCACTTTGTACCTTGCTCAACCACAATTACTTTGGTGGAAATGGCTAGGTTGTTATTGAATAGAATCTTTTCCCTACATGGCATCCCAATGGAGATTGTGAGTGACCGCAGGCCTCAATTAATTGCTCAGTTCTGGGAAGCTTTCACTGGGATTCTAGGTATCAAATTGTGTTGTTCCATGACTTTCCACCCCCAATCCAATGGACAAACAGAGAGGGTAAACCAAAGTTTGGAGGTCTACCTATGTTGTTACACTAATGCGTGACAAGATGACTGGTGTGATAATTTACCTATTGAAGAGTTCACATATAATAACGCCCCTCACACGTCAACTAAAGTATTGCCCTTCTATGCCAATGTGGATTATAACCCTTCTTCTAATATGGGTCCTTGTTTGGTTAGAAATGTGGAAGCTTCAACTGATCAGGCTGCTGCGTTGAAGCAGGTCCATCAGGAGCTCCAGGTTACTCTTGCCACTACTATGACAACTTACAAGGAATATGCAGATCACAAGCGCCAGGAAGGTCCAACTTACAGGCCAGGTGATCTAGTCATGGTTGATGCTTACAATATGAAACTGAAGGTTTCCTGTTGTAAGTTAGGGCCTAAACAAGTTGGCCCCTTCAAGGTCAAACGTCAAATCGGTCCCTCTGCCTATTGGCTGGATTTACCTCCTGCTTTCAAGATTTTCCACACCTTTCATGAATGTATTCTTACTCCCTTTAAAGGTACAGAGACTCCTTCTTCCCAACCCATTCTTGTGGAGGGAGAACCTGAGTATGAGTTAAATTGTATTTTGGCTTCTTGCAAGAATTGACAACGCTTGAAATATTTGGTGTTGTGGAAAGGTTATCCTGATTCTGAAAACTCCTGGGTACCCCACTACAATTGTTCCAATTCCCCAGATCTGATTCATGAGTTCTACAAGTGCAATCCCACTGCTATTGGTCATCCTGAACTTACCTTGGCTGCTATGAAACTCCCACCTGCCCATAAGAATTTCTCCTTATCCCATCTCCTGGATGGTGGTATTGTGCCCAGGGCTAAAGCAGAGGGTAATGTCATGTAGGTTCCATCATTCCGGGTATTATCTGCCCAATCAAGAAGGCTCAAAAAGCCAGAAAATCTTTATCAAAATTGACCAAGTTAACAGATTTAAATCAAACAGTTGATTGAAAATGGGTTTGGCTGCTCCAGTCTGTCAGCTGAAACTGGTTCCCCTTTTTAAATTGACATTGATAAATTGACGTAATTTGAGGGTCACCCAATATGAGCTTGTCAATCAGCATGGTTGCCAGAAACTAGTCACACAAGGGTTCTTTGCAACCTGGACCAGATACTTACTTGACAATGCAGAAGGAATAGGAGGTCAAGACTCAGGTGGTATTGCTTAGTCAATTTTTCTGATATATATTGAATAATTTTCACTGTTTCAACTCTAAGAGTTGAGTCCTCCTAAAATTTACTCAATAAAAATCATTTACTCCAAGTTCTAATTTACTTTTTAAAAATTCATCCTGTGGTTGGGTTGTTACAATATATTCTTTACAATCTGATTCTCATCAGAGTCATTTCTGGAAGATGGGGTCCTGCAGTTGGAACTTTGCTGTTGGTGCTGCCCAATGTTAATTTTGCGCCAGCAAATTTTGCAGCACCTCCTCCCATTCCTGAAACTGAAAATTGTGTAGCCTCCCAATGTCCAGAATTTTACTCTGAAGATTTGTTGATGTTGTCTCAGGCCATTTATCTTTGGCTACTTTGGTTAGGATTAATTGTTTTGCTTAATCCTGGTATTACAATTGGAAATTTTACAAAAAGATATTTGAAGCCACATTGGTGGTTAATCATTGATTTTATGTGGATTTGGGTGGTAATCCCCCATCACTTAGAAGCAGCTTCATACTATCCCGTGATTTCTGTCACAGCCAAGACCTCCATTGCCTCCAAAAATTCTGCATCTCAACAGATTCAAAACCAAACAGTGGTATTGAACCAGATTTTGGCAGTTTCCCCAGACAACAACAAAGGAAAAAAGATCCTTATGCTCCTGGCCTTTTCACAGTCACTTTTTGAAACATCTCCTGCACAATATCAGATCAACACACAGAAAGTACACCATGTGGCCAAAAAGCTCACGGATAAGGCTTGCATCTGGTACACCAAGGACAACCTCCAAGGGGAGAAGCTCTTGGATAACTACTCTGTCTTCTATGATTCCTTGTTGTTCACAGTAGTACCAGCACAAACAACAGAAGAGATTAGAGATTGTATAATGAGTCTGTATCAAGGCGGAATGGCCACCAAAGATTCTATTGATGAATTCTCTTGCCTTAAGGAAGCAATTGGGATGACTGATTCCAAAGCCTGCTATCTTTTCCAGAAAAAGCTGTCCCCTGAGCTCAAGAACTTCCTGTCTCATCACGTATTACCTGATAAGTTCTCCAAACTCACCCAAGAGGTCTTGAAATGGTCTGACAAGGTTAAACAGCTTCCCTCTTGGAGCAACACCAAGACTCCCTCCGTCTGAAGCTCACCATCCCCTGCCGAGGTTCCTGAGGGATTAGTCCCAAAACCCGGGGGAGGTTACCAACTGGCTCCCAAAGAGAAACAATGTTTAGTCTGTGAAGGATTATGTCTTTACTGTGGACAATAATGACATTCAGCCAAAGACTGCCAGGCCCTATCCAAGGTACAAACCTCTTCTGGCCACCTTCTTTTGACTACAGATGTAAATGAACCTTCAACCCAGTCTTACGCTCTTTTGCCAGTTTTTCTAGACCACAAATGTGTAACAACCGTAAGCTATGCTCTCATTGATACAGGAGCAATGAGAAACTTAATTGACCAAGATCTTTTGACATCCTAGGGTTCAAGACATTGGGAATAGCATCTGTAATACTTGCCAAAGGTACATCTGCCCAAGTAGGACACTTGATCAATCCCCTTTACACTAAAGTAGGGAACAACTCATACTGCCTATCCACCTCCACTCTTTCTAATCTGGCTTTTCCCTTAGTCTTGTAATTCCCTTGGTGCCAGGAGACTAAGTTGTAGTTCAACTGGGATACCAACTTACTAACATTCCACTTCCATGAGAAGTCTACCACTGTGCCCCTCAAGAGACCTTCCCATCAGGTACCAGAGAATTTCACAGCCTACCTGAACTCCCTAATTCTTATGAGAGATCAAGTATAAGACTCTATTCCAGAGGAAATCCACAACTTGAAAGAGGCCTTTAGCAAAGAACTTTGTTCTCAACTCCCCAAAAGAAGACCATCCAACCTGAGAATTGATTTGATACCAGGCTTCTCTCTACCTGGGGAAAACTCTACCCCATGAACCAAGCTCAAGGTCTTGTAATGAAGGTGTACCTTGACAATAACCTAGCCAAAGGATTTATGCGGCAATCCAATTCCCCTTGTTCTTCACCCATGTTCTTTGTAGGGAAAGCAGATGGCACACTTAGAACAGTTTTTGACTTCCCTAAGTTGAACACTATAACTATTAAGAACATAAACCCCTTATCATCTGCCAAGTCATTGACCGGCCAGCTTACTCACGCCAAGGTGTTTTCCAAATTAGACCTCTGCAGTGCATATAACCAGATCAGTATTGTCAAAGGCCATGAGTGTAAGACTGCAGTTTGCACTCCCTTTAGGCTTTATGAATACCTTGTAATGCCCTTTGGTCTGGGTAACACCCCTGCAGCCTTTCAAGGCCTAATGAGTGAGGTACTCTTCCCCCTGCTTGATGTTTGTGTAGTGGTCTACCTTGACAACATTCTGGTATATTTCAGGACAAGGAGTCCCACACCACAAACCTACAAGAGGTCTTACAACTGCTCATCAATAACAGGATCTTCTGTAAGCTTGAGAAATGTGAATTCTGTGTCACTGAAATTGAGTTTCTGGGGTACAAAATTAACCTAGGCAGGTTTGCAGTTGCTCCTTCTAAGGTAAAGGCAGTCCTGGACTGGCCTAGACCTACTAGATGCACCATGTTCCGCGGTTTTTTAGGACTGGTAAACTTCTGCTGCAAGTTTATTAAGGACTTCTCCTCTACCGCTCTCCCTCTCACTCACCTTACCTCCAAAAAGGTACCCTTTGTCTGGTCTTCAGAAGCTGACCAGGCATTTGAGACCCTCAAGAAGCTATTCACCTTGGTTCCTGTCCTTCTTTGCCCAGACCCTGAGCGCCAGTTTTTTTGGACACAGATGCATCCAACTTTGCCCTGGGAGGGGTGTTACTGCAGCTTGGGGAGGATAGTGAACTCCACCCTGTGGCGTTCTACTCTTACAAGATGCTTGACAGAGAGAGAAATTACCATGTGTATGAGAAGGAACTATTTGCTATTGTCAAATACTTGGACCACTGGCTTCACTACTTGGAAGGGAGTAAATTCCCAGTGCTAATTAGAACTCATCACAAGAACCTCCTTTACTTCATAAAGAAGAGAAAGGTTAGTCTATGCCTAGCCCAATGGGCTATTGACCTCCTCGCCTTTGACTTTAATATCAGCTACACCCCAGGGCACCAGAACTAAGTACCAGACGCCATTAGCAGACAAGAGAATTTGGATGACCCAAGCCAGTCTTATGGGAAACACAATGAATGCGCCATACTCTCAGAAGACCAGTTCCTCTCCCACATTATGACCCTATCTTATCTGTCCACCCTGGACCAGGACATCATGGAATCTCAACACCTTGACAAGGAGAACACTCCTAATGGCCTTACGCTAAACAATGGATATTGGTCCAAGAATTAAAGCCTCTATGTACCAACCAACAAATACCAACATAAAATCCTGGAAAGTTTTCATGATTTCCCTCTCACAGGACATGGGGTGATACGTAAAACAATCAAAAGAATCCAACAAAAATACTGGTGGCCCAGTATGAAGAAATCAGTC